>PISX010026955.1:0-23673 GCA_004024625.1 Mellivora capensis | reverse complement strand
CCATCAGAAAGGATGAATACCCGACTTTTGTAGCAACATGGACGGGACTGGAAGAGATTATGCTGAGTGAAATAAGTCAAGCAGAGAGAGTCAATTATCATATGGTTTCACTTATTTGTGGAGCATAACAAATAACACGGAGGACATGGGGAGATGGAGAGGAGAAGGGAGTTGAGGGAAATTGGGGGGGGAGATGAACGATGAGAGACTATGGACTCTGAAAAATAACCTGAGGGTTTTGAAGGGGTGGGGGGTGGGAGGTCAGGGGAGCCTGGTGGTGGGTATAGTGGAGGGCACGCATTGCATGGAGCACTGGGTGTGGTGTAAAACTATGAATTCTGTTACGCTGAAAAGAAATTAAAAAAAAATAAAATAAAAGTAAAAAAAAAAGAAATACAAATTAAATAAGATGTCATTTTCATAAATCAGACTGGCAAAGATTAAATACCAAATATTGGCAAAGTTATATTACTGGTGGGAGTGTATACTTTAAGAGAACAATTTTGGAACATACCCCCCAAAATTAAATACAAATAACCTTTAATGAGTAATTCCATTTCTTGGAATCTTTTTTATAAGAAAACAATAATTTAAGCATAAAGAAGAATTTCTATATAGCATTATGAAAATAGGGAATATTGGAAAAATGTAAATGTCCAACAATAAGGGGATGGTCAAATTATTCCATATTTATGCAGTAGAATGCTGCACAGTCATTTTTTTTAAACTCAGAAGGGTGTTCACAATATTCTGTTTTGTTAAAACAACAAAAATGAAGCTACCAAACAGCATATTTTCTTGAATCCCACCTTTTTTTTTAAAGATTTTATTTATTATTTATTTGACAGGCAGAGATCACAAGTAGGCAGAGAGGCAGGCAGAGAAAGAGGAAGGGAAGCAGGCTCGCTGCCAAGCAGAGAGCCGGATGTGGGGCTCGATCCCAGGACCCTGGGATCATGACCTGAGCCCAAGGCAGAGGCTATAACCCACTGAGCCACCCAGGGACCCCATGAATCCCACCTTTTAATACCTAAGGCTTTACAGAACATTTATCAAGTTTTTTTTCTTATGGTAGTGAAACTTTTTTAATAAGTGAAATATTACATAGAGGCCCCATATATAGAAAACATAAAATTAAACCTAATCTACCTGAAGTAGGCATAGGAAACTTAGAACTCATCCTGCCACACCTCTCCCTTTCTCCCCTTCTCTACACTCTTAGCATTGTGGTCTATCTTAGAGAAACTCTGTAAGAGTTCCCAGGACTTTGTGGAAAAGTTAAGACCTAGTGATTTAACCACAAATACCATATCTTCTATTTTATGGATTAAGAAACTGAGACTCAGAGAATGGGGGTGGGTGGAACCTTGCTTAAGGCTATAGCATGAGTCTGGTACCTGGGCTGCCTCTGGCTCAGGTCATGAGCCCAGAGTTCCAAAATCGCGTCCCACATCAGGCTCCCAACTCCACGGGGAGTCTGCTTCTCCCTCTGACATTCTCCCCTCTCATGCTCTCTCTACTGTCTCTCTCTTAAATAAATAAATAAAAGCTTTAAGAAAAAAAAGGTTATAGAATGAGTCAATGTTAAAATAGGGACAAAAATCCAGGCCTTCTTATTCATAGTCCAGTAGTTTAGTGCTATTCTCATGTGCGATAATACATGTGAAAATAACACAGAAAGCATAAAGCATTATACAGATTTTATCTGTTATTATTTAAATAATAAACTCCTTGAATATCAGAAGGGGCAAGAACATCTGCAGAGATCATCTAGTCCAACATTCTCATTTTACGGATGGGGAAACTGAGATCCAGAAAGCTGAATGGGCAAAACCAAGATTAAATAATTGGTCAATGACAGTGATGGGATTAAAATTCAAGTCTCTTGCCTACTATATGCTCTGCACATTTGCTTTATTATTTCAAAATAATTTTCATATTCATTATATTACTGAGCCTTTCTTCAAAGGAGGGAAGGTACAGACCATTACCCTCAATTTATATATGAGGAAACCCGAAGTACAAGTGCTTACTGACACCAAAGCATATAGCTCAGTTTCCATCCAGGGAGCATGTGCTTTCTATTTAACCACCATAACTGAGCAAATATCTTATTTGCCTCAATCCTGCTTTATGTGACCTGAATGTTCTACAACTACCCATACTGCCTATTCAAAGTGTGAAGGAGGAGTAACACTTGACTTCCTGGGGAAGAACAATAAAAAGAAGTGGAGAATCCCACTGTGCTTTCATTGGGTACTATTCAATGTGCCTTCAAAGATGTTACTTCATTTAATTCTTGTCAAAACTCTTCCAGGTAGCTACTAATCCTGTTTTAGAATTGAGGAAAATAAGTCTCAGAGATGTTGAATGACTTACCTACAGTCACCAGCTAGTAAGTGGCAGAAGCAGGAGCAGAAACCAGGTTTGTATGACCTGTGATGCTGATGTTTGCCCTTCTCAGTGTGTTATCTCTTCTCAACTGGGCCCTGACACAATCCTTCAAAGACAGGAGGCAGTGCAGAACAGTAAAAGAGTACAGACCAGGAAAGAGGAAGACCTGAAGACTAGCCCTTCTGTTTTACTGAATCCCTATGTGACCTGGCCTGGTGTGTTATCTCTACTTCTCTCTCGACCTTGGTTCCCTTAATTTAGAAGGCAATGTGATAGGCATTAAGAAATTAGTAGCAACTTAAAGAAGGTGCATTCAGAAGTCTTTTACTCACATTGGAATTTCTGATGGGGGTCTCAGAGTTCTCCTGGATGTGATTCAAGGAGAACTCTAAGGGTCTCCCCTGGGAAAAAAAACACTACTCTACAGAAAAAAAGGAGTAAGTGCCTTCCCCCAAGTGACCTATATAGACTGGAACAAGCCTAAGGCCTGTTTAAGGCCATGAATCCTATGGATGTAACTTTTTCTGGAGCCAAGACAGCCTAGAACCTCTCTGGCTTAATTGTCCAAGGAATTCTCTTCTTTGAAATGCAGTTCCAAGCATTGTTGATTTGTAGTAAATTTTTCCCCAAGATATTGCTTTTGGGCTTGTGGAACAGGCTAGACAACACTAGGCACACAGTCTATACCCTGGAAAAAGGAAAAGGAATACTCTGGAGACCAGTGAGTTCAGGCCACTCAGATAAGTGCTTTGGGGAGCACCAAACAGATAATGTTCTTAAGATGAGATTTGGAAAGACCATTTGGGAGAAGTACAGGCTCCAAACTCACCAAGGAAAACACCATGAGGAATGGCCAGCTGACTTCTGCCAAGGTCATTTGACATTCGGTCAGACCCAAGTTTTATGTTCTCAAGCTGTCTTCTCTTGAGCTCTGTCCAGTGTTGTGCTGGAGTTGGCTTGTAATGACTCATAAAAACTGATTTTGAGCATCACTTCCCAATTTCACATTCAGTGCTGTAATATTGGTAGCTTAAGTCATTCTTGACAGGAGTATCTACAGCATGGAAATTAGCAGACACTACAAAATCAAGGACTCCCCACTGACCCTTACCCCTTCCAGGAAGAAATCCAGTTTACTGGCACACAACTTGTTCTTCCCTAATAGTAGTTTTCCTTTCTCCTAATTGAGTCTGGCCCCATTGTTCTTTTTTCCCTATGCTTTCATCCAAGCACACCTCTGGGGTTTGATAATATAACTTGACCACAATTTGTAGAGATTCATGTGCATTTCAGAGAAATTTTAGCATCTTCACATGCATTACTCAATAGCTGTATTCCTCAACAGTTGTGTATAAATAACATTTCTTTAAACTGAATTCACTTTTAAATGTAAAGATTGAACATTTAAAAAAACTCTGTATTGAACACTTTATAAGGTCAACATAATAACTCTTTTGTAAAATGTACAGTAACCATGTCTTTTATAAATTTTATCAGATCTAAATTCTGTATAATAATGATCTTACAACATTTGTTGAAGAAAATTTGGCAAAAGCCTTCAAAATTAAAATATACACATGCTTTGACCCACCCCATGTTTGCACATGTGTGACATGAAATTTATACAGGAACATTCACTGAAACATTGTTTCTAAGAGCAGAAGACTGGAAACAACATAACTGCCCATCAATATAGTCATATAGTATAGCCATTAAAAATGAAGCTATTGGAATGCTTGGGTAGCTCAGCTGGTTAAGCATCTGCTTTCGGCTCAGGTCACGATCTCAGGGTCCTGGGATTGAGTCCTGCATTGGGTTCCTTGCTCATCAAGGAGCCTGCTTCTACCTCTGCCTGCCACTCCCCCTACTTATGTTCCATCTCTCTCTGACAAATAAATAAATAATTCTAAAAAATGAAGCTATTACATATATATACTGATGTGAACCAATCTCCAAGATATACTATAAAGTGAAAAAAAATTAGATATAAAACAATACAGAACACTAGTTCGTGAGGAATACTGGTGTATTGATTGATATATTGATATACTTAACATATATATTTGTATGTTTATTAGTACACATGCTATGTCTACATGGATACACAAGAAACTAATAATAGTGGTTATCCTCCAGAAAGAGAACTACATGCCTGAGGGATGGCAGCTCAGAATTATATTTAACTCTTTAACTTTTTGTGATTTTAAAATCTTGTATCATGTCCATGTATTGCCCATTCCAAATATACATTTAAAATCAGCATAGCTCTGTTATGAATTTCCCTATGACCTTCAGACAAATCTTTTCCCCTATTTGGGCTTCAGTGTCCCTATCTACACAAGGAAATTATATTTCATAGTATCTCAGACAGAAAACCAGAAAAGGTTCCCAGCACATTATACTTCCCAGTTTTAGAATAACCATTCACAACAGATGCATTGCCTGTTCAACACACTGTGTAATTAGGGGAGCTGTGCTTCTAATAGGGTCAGAGAAGTACATTTGCTATCAACAACAACAACAAAAAAATTGACTAGTTAACAAATGCCCTCTGAAAATTCAATTATTCAGCCTGTGTTTAAATCTGTAGAGGAGAAAGAGAAATCCTAGGTCCTTCCTTTTAGAAACTTGAAATAAACACATAAATTCACACGAAGCAGCAATAATACAAAAGAATATAAAGGGATTTTGCAATGGGTCAAGAAGCTATAGGTCATGGCTTGAATTCAACGACTCGCTGTAAGGTGTTGGGCAAATCATTGCTTTCCTTCAAGCTTCAATTTCTTTGTATATAAAATGATGAGGAAGCATGATCAGAATTCAATAATCTCTCAATAAATTAATTCAGCCCGGAGATTCAGAGACTATTAGGCATAGACTGTGAAAGCTTCTATTACCTGTCCTTAGCCACTTGTTAAGTGGCACAAAAGTATGGTGCTGTGACAGGATCATAGACTTAGAGGAGTTAGAAGGACTGGGTTGTGAATCCCAGCAATGTCATTTAGTAGTTACAGCAAATAGCATAATCTTAGGTAAATAGCATATCATCTATTTATCTGCTTCCTCCCTTATAAAATTGGGATCATCTCATCCATTTTTGCAGAGCCATGAGAATTCAAAATAATATATGTGAAGTATCTGGCAAGTTTCAGGTACTTGGTACACAAGAGCTAACTGAATGATGGGTATTCCCATGGGATCATGTGGAACACAGGAAGAAATGATTAAGGCTGAAGTGACTGCTGAAATCTTTATTGTGAAGCACTCAAGGACTGTACTTAATGTTATTTATCAAGTGTTCCATAATAAAGAACTTTTCAAATTATTTATATTTCCTTCCTATATAGTTTTTTAGAAGGGGGACCACCTAAGATGAAATTTGAAAACTGAAATATAATAAACTACAACTCAGACACACATCTGCACTGTGTTCTCCTTCTGGGTGCTGCTCTGATTTTATGTCCTGAAAATTCAAAAGCTACATATTAAGATAATTATAGTTTAGACCTTACCAAAACACTTACATGTTTCTTAACAAGATTAAAGATGAGAGAGATAGAAAAAGAGAGAAGAAAAAGAGAAGGAGGAGAGGAGAGGGAGGAGGAAGGGGCAGGGTTGAGGAGGAAGGAAGGGGGTGGTGAGGAGGAGAAAAGATGAAAGGAAAAGAAAATAAAAGGGAAAAGGAAAGGAAAAGGTATATAAAAAGAAAAACCCAAGCCTGGGCCCCATGAAGGACTAACTGAACTGTGCAACAGCCTCAAGAAAATCTGGAGAAGCTTTTAGTGCCTCCCCTAAAAATGCTGCCTCACTAAGGTCAAGGTTGCCCGTGGTGTCACTGCCATCCCTACTGAGGGCTGAGGCACTACTAATTAGAAGACAGAAGATGTGAACCTGCATCCCAATTATTTCATAGCCACCTTCTCCAAGTCTCTCCCAAGGACTGTTTTGAGTGACTTCCCCTTAGGAGAGTCACACTGTGATGGACTCATAGCACTAAGAAGCCAAAATTTCTTTCTGACTCTAGGGAAGCCCCACAAAGGTGCTGAAGGTTTGAGGTGGGGCACTCAGAGGAATTAGTGGAAACTATAACAAAAGGAGCCAGTGTAGTACAGTAGGGAGAAAATGGGGCATTATAGTTCCACAAACTGCTTTCAAGTCCTTGCTCTGCCTTCTTACTAGCTGGAACGTGGAGTAAGTCACTTGACTTCTCTGGACCTCAATTTAGCTTACTGTAAAACGGAAATGTAGAACACTTCAGGCAGAGGAAAGGATACATTTGAAAAGGCATAGAGGTTGGAAAGAGCCAAGTTTGATGAATTTAACATGCTATAAAACTGATGATTTGTTGGTCATCAAAAAGTCTAAAATATCACAAACACCCTGATTCCATTTTTCTCTCCCTTTGTACCAAAACCAAAGATTTTTCTCTTTACAATTGCCTTGAGATAGATGGCCAAACAGGTTTTACTGTTCCTTCCCTCAGCCTCTGCTTTGGTTTGCATTTTGGTGATTATTATCTGAAAGACCAGTTACTGTAATAGGCATGGCTAGGAAAATTACCTCTGGAGGCCAGTGGGGTGGTAGAATGAACTGTTGGCATGCTGACTGCTTAGTTAAAACACTCCTAGGCTTTACCTTCCAACCATCAGAGAATGAGACAGCAAAACTGCATCCATTGAGAAAGGTCCATCCTTACCATTCATTTGCCATAAAGATAATATATTTTCCTGTTATACATTTGAATTCCCCCAAAAGAATCCTCACAAAATTGTTTAAATCAACTGAATTGTGAACAAAAATAATGGTTACTGACCAAATGGGAAGTATATCATTAATCTTAAAATTCCTCTATAATGTAGAACCCAAAAATGAATAAATTACTCCTTTCCATTTGTGATTAGGAAGGTCAGAAGAACTCAAAAGTACACGTTGCTAGGCTTTCCTTAATGAAAAACAAAACAAAACAAAACAAAACAAAGAACCACCCAGGCCAACTGGAGGAATATCAGCTGACAAACAGGTCTAACTTCATCTGTTCTTTTCTCACTGTCCCAAAGGTCCCTAGGTATTTGAGTGTCTATGCACTTTGGAATACGTTTTTAGCACTAAGGGCACAAGAAATTTGCCTAAAAAACACAAGAGTTATCCTTGGCTCTAAAATCTGTAAAACATCAATAATTATTAGTAATTTAGGACAAGGAGACTTGCAAAATTCCTGTTTTGAAAGATACTCATTCTGGAACATCAGGAATGTAAAATCATCTGCAACTAATGATAGGCAACACTGGCGTTACTCAGGCTTAGCCATTCTCATATTGAGCATACCCCTTCTTTGTTCCCTAAACACCCACCAGCAGGAAACAGTTCATCTATATCCAGGTTCTTCCCAAATCATAAACATTTATATAACCTCCACCTTGCATTTGTAGTTAGCTCTATAACTTACAGACAGTGTTCTAAACCACTGTCTTCTCTGAACCTCACAACACTACATGAGCTGTTCAGGGCAATTATTATCATTTTACAAATTATAAGACTGAGGTTTAGAATGGTTAACAGAATTGTCCAAGCTCGTGCAGTAAAGAGGTGAAATCATTGCCACAATCAGGTACTTTGACTCTTACTCCCATTCTTTTCTCCATAGTTTTCCAAATAGCAACAAAACAAGTTAATTATAGTAACTCTGCTATGTTTTGGAAGGCATGCAAACCATTTTACCTATTCCATTAAGATATATAAAAATATTAAAACCTAGACTTTTTGGAGATCAGTTTTCTGGAAAAGTTCATTTAGGTGAAATATTTCATTTACCTAACAATACTGGATAAACAAAGGGTTGAAAATGGAGCATAATATTCATTATGTAATCCAACCAAAAATTATTAACACCTATTAAGTGCCAAAATCTATACTAGGCACTGGTTTATATTCCATAAAACAGAAAAAATATTAAGAAATATCTGGTCAGGGGCGCCTGGGCGGCTCAGTGGGTTAAGCCTCTGCCTTTGGCTCAGGTCATGATCCCAGGGTCCTGGGATCGAGCCCCGCATCAGGCTCTCTGCTCAGCAGGGAGCCTGCTTCCCTCCTCTCTCTCTGTCTGCCTCTCTGCCTACTTGTGATTTCTCTCTGTCAAATAAATAAATAAAATCTTTAAAAAAAAAGAAATATCTGGTCAGAATTAAGAGATTAATTATTTCAACATATATTTTTTGAATATCTACTCTATGCCACACAGTGTTCTGGATGCTTAGAATATGTAAGTGAACAAATAATAAAAAATTACCTTGGTTAATATTCATATTAATGAATAATAATATTCATATTAATGTATGTGAGGAGATGCAGGAGGGAGGGAAACTGACAATCAACAGTAGACTCAATTAATTAAAAAATTAAGTAGTATGTTAGAAAGCAACAAGTGCTATGGACAAAAAGCATGGTAAAGGGGACAGAGGGTCCTAGGACAGACTTATTTTAAATTGAGTGGTAGAAGCAGGCTTCATTAAAGTGACATTTAGGAAAAAATCTTGAAGCAAGTGAGGGAGTAAGCCACACATATCTTGGGGAAGAGCATTCGAGGCAGAGAATAATTGATATAAAGGCCTTGATGTGGGACAATGCCTATCAGTTTTGGGGACTGGCAAAGAAGCCAGTGCAGCTACAGCATGATGAAAAGTGGCAGTATATGAGGTCTGAGAGGTAACATCAGTACAGATCATTTGTGATCTTAAAGGCCAATAATTTTTAAGTCAGAACTTTTATTCTGAATGAGATGGAGAGATACTGGAAGACTTTGAATAGAGGGGGAAACATGGCCTGGCCTACATTTCTATATCAGCCACATGTGAAAACCAATATTTTTATTCTTGCTTGTCAAACAAACAAGCAAAAAACAGCATTGGGGTGAGTGACCTTAGGAATAGCTGGAAGATCCTGAAAATTCAATTAACTTTCAGGGTCACTTTTCCTGGACACTTTAGACGTGCAATTTTTTAAAAAGTTCTCAATCAAAACATCTCTTATACTGGAGTAATGTGAGAAAATGATGGAGGGAGGTATTCCTAAAATTCTCTACTCCATAAAGGAAATTAGAAAACTGGCAAAAAAGGGGGAGGGGTCAGAATAAATATTTTAAGAACGCTAGAAATTAACCAAACACTTGTGACTTAGCAACCTGGTACCCACTGGAGGAGATAAAATGGTGTTGGGACTCCTTCAAAGACTCTTTCTTAGAGAACTGCCATTATTTGACCTGTCTGGGGATTCCCTGAAACACTGCTCTCAAGACTGTGTTTATTTAACCTGACTTATAGCCTGCTCAGTATGAACAGCTTTTTCCCTGGGGGAGTTTCCAGAAAATAATCAGAGGCAAATGCTGGATATCAGCCTGGCTAAGTTGGTGGATAGCAAGTATGGCAACCAATGAGCTAACTGAAAAGCTTGAAAAAAGTGGGGAAATGATGGGGCTCCTGGCTAGCTCAGTTGTTGAAGCAGTTGTTGGAGCTCTTGATCTCCAAGTTGTGGGTTCAAGCCCCATGTTGGGGGGCAGAGATTACTTAAAAATAAAATCTTAAGGGTCTCCTAAGTTTCTCAGTCAGTTAAGCGTTCAACTCTTGATCTCAGCTCAGGTCCTGATCTCAGGATTGTGAGTTCAAGCCCCATGTTAAGCTCCACGTTCCACTAAACAAACAAACAAATAAAATCTTTTTTTAAAAAATGGGGAAATGAAATGTTCACAGGAGGCCTTGGAAAGCTTCAGCATATTCCCAGGCATCCAGAATTTAGTTCTAAAAAGTCACTAAACAAGCAAGCAACAGAAACAACAACAAACACCACCACCAACAAACCATAGATACCATTTAACTTATAATTCCACCTTACAAGTTAAGGCACATGCTGTGATGAGCACTAGGTGTTATACACAACTAATGAATCACTGAGCACTACATCAAAAACTAATGATGTACTATATGGTGACTAACTGAACATAATGAAAAATAAGTTATTTATATTAAATGTTATTGGAGTAAACACTGCCATTAAAAAAAAGATTTGACAAATGGATTGAAAAAACAAGATGTAACTATGCTGTTTACAGGAGAAACTTTTTTTTTTTTTTTTAGATTTTATTTATTTATTTGTCAGAGACAGAGGGAGGGAGAGCAAGCAAGCACAGGCAGACAGAGTGGCAGGCAGAGGCAGAGGGAGAAGCAGGCTCCCTGCCAAGCAAGGAGCCCAATGTGGGACTCGATCCCAGGACGCTGGGATCATGACCTGAGCCGAAGGCAGCCGCTTAACCAACTGAGCCACCCAGGTGTCCCTACAGGAGAAACTTTAAATTCAGAGACAGAAAGAGGGGTGCCTGGGTGTCTCGGTTGGTTGAGTGTCCAACCCTTGATTTTGGCTCAGGTCTTGATCTTGGGGTCATGGGATCGAGCCCCACATAGGGCTCCATGCTCAGGATGGAGTCTGTTTGTCTCTCTCCCTCTGCTCCTCTCTCCACTCGCATGCTCTCTCTCTTTCTCAAATGAATAAATAAAATCTTTAAAAAAATAAATTCAGAGACAAAAATAGATTGAAAGCAAAGGGAATGAAAAATATATTCCATGCAAACAGTAACCAAAGGAGAGTTGGATATGCTCTACTAATATCAGATGAAATAAACATTAAGACAAAACATGTGACTAGAGACAAAGATGGACATGTTGTAATGGTAACATGTTGAATCCACTAAAAAGACATACAGTTGTAAACACGTGCATCTAATAACAGAGCCCCCCCCCCCAGAATATAAAGTAAAAACTAGCAGAATTGAATGGAAAAATAGATTCAACAATAAAACTGAAGACTTAAATACCACACTTTCAATAAAGCATAGAACAAGTAAGAAGAAGGTAAGAAAAAAAAGTCATGAACGTCATAAACAAATTAGACCTAACAGGCATCTACACGACATCCACCCTGAAACACTGCAATACATATTCTTCTCAAGTGCACATGAAACAATCTCCAGGAAAGAACAAATTCAAGGCCATAAATTGAGTCTCAAAAAATTTAAATTCACTGAAGTCATACCAAGAATGTTGTTTGATAAAAATAAAATAAAACTATAAACAGATAACAAAAGAGAGCTTCAGAAATTCACAAATGTATGAAAATTAAACAATGCAGTGTAATGAGTCAAAGAAGAAGACAAGGGACATAAGAAAATATCAAATGAATTGAAAAGACAACGTAGCATAACTTATGAAATTCAATGAAGCAATGCTTAGATTAAATTTATAGCTATAAATGCCTACATTAAAAAGATGTAGTTCTTGCAGGCACTTGTGTGGCTCAGTGGGTTAAAAAGATGTAGTTCTCCCTACTATCATTCCAAGAGAGAGAACTAGAAAAGGGAGAACTAACTAAAAGAAAGCAGGAGGAAAGTGATAAAGATTAGAAAAGAAGGGGTGCCTGGGTGGCTCAGTCAGTTAAGCGCCTGCCTTTAGCTTAGGTCATGATCCCAGGGTCCTGGGATCCAGCCCTGCATTCGTCTCCCTTCTCAGTGGTGAGTCTGCTTCTCCTTCTGTCCTTTCCTCCACTCATGTTCTCTTTCTCTTTCTCTGTCAAATAAATAAATAAAATCTTTTTAAAAAAGATTAGAACAGGAATAAATGAAGTAGGGGTACCTGGCTGGTTCAGTTGGAGGAGCATGTGACCCTTGAACTTGGGGTCATGAATTTGAGTCTCACATTGAGTGTAGAGATTAGTAAAAAAATAAATAAAATTTAAAAAAAAAGAAATAAAGTAGAGAATATAAAACAAAAAAGAAAACGAATAAAACCAAATCTTATTCCTTTGGAAAGATCAACAAATAGATAAACCCTTTAATAAACTAACCAATATAAAAAAGAAACAGAGCTCAAATTATGAAAATCAGGAATGAAAGACAATACTACTGAAATAAGGAATTTATTGAATCATCTTAACTGAAATAAATCTTATTGAAATAAAGATTATTAGTGAATATTATATTCAATTATATGTCAACACTGATAAAATGAAGAAATTACTGGAAATTACTGAAAAAAACAAACCACAAAGATTGACTCAGAAGTAAAAAGAAAATCTGAATAGATA
Organism: Mellivora capensis; assembly: GCA_004024625.1. Lineage (NCBI taxonomy): Eukaryota > Metazoa > Chordata > Mammalia > Carnivora > Mustelidae > Mellivora > Mellivora capensis. Next base: position 11,157 of record PISX010026955.1, on the reverse strand, counting down.
TATAACGACATATTTAATTAGTAATAATAACAACTAATAATAATATATTATTTCCCACAAAGAAAAGCCCAAGAACGCATGGCTTTATCAGGGAATTTTACCAAATGTTTAAAGAACAAGTACTTACCATTTACAAACACCTCCAAAAAGGAAAAAGATAAGGGAATGTTTTCCAATTCATTTTATGAAACTATTATTACCCCAATAACAAAACAAGGATAAGACAGGGCAAAAAGAAAACTAAAGACCACTATCTCTTATGACTATAAAGGAAAAAATCTGAGCTTTTAAAATACTTGCAAACCAAATCCAGCAATGTATAAAAAGAATTATACCCTATAATCAAGTGAGATTTATCCCAGGAATGGAAAGTTGGTTCAGAAAACAAAAATCAATGAAATATCAGTTTAATGAATAAAATACAAAAGCCACATAGTGATCTGAACAGACACAGGAAAAGCATTTGATAAAATCTCACTAGTTTTCATGGTAAAAATACCAGGATTACATAGAAACATCCTCAACCAAGCTCTGGATAGCAAACCCAATAATAGGTATCCATGAAAAAGCCACAACTGGTGGTGAAAGACTGAAAGCTTCCTTGGTTCCTCCCTAAGATAAGAAACAATGTCTGCTCTAAGCACTGCTATTCAGCATGGTAGTAGATGTTTTAGCTCGGGCAATTAGATGAAAGAAAGAAAGAAAGAAAGAAAGAGCATAAAGAATGAAAGGAAGATGTTAAAATACTTCTTTTCAGATGATCTTACATGAAGAAAATTCTAAAAACTACACAAAATAACAGAGCTAATAAATGAATTCAGCAAAGATGCAGTATCATAGATCACTATACAAATATTAATTGTATTTCTACAGTGTAGCAATGAATAATCCAAAATGTAATTAAGAAAAAAAACTCCATCTATAAAAAAGCATCAAAAAGAAAAAAAAAATTTAGGGAGGAAGCAAGATGGTGGAGGAGTAAGAGACTGAAATATCATCAGGTCCCAGGAGTTCAGCTGGATACTTATCAAACCATTCTAAACACCTATGAACTCAACAGGAGATAGAAGAGAAGAAGAGCAGCAATTCTAGGAACAGAAAATCAACCACTTTCTGGAAGGTAGGATGTGTGGAGAAGTGAATGCAAAGTGATGGAAAGATAGACTGCTGGGGGAGGAGCTGGGTTCTGGAACTTTTAGAAGTCTGCTCCACTGAGGGACGTTGCTCCAGAGGCTAAGCAGGAGGTGGAGCCCTTGTGGGGACAGTGTGGCCTCAGGACCCATGAGGTCACAGAAAGACTGGGGGTGCCTGAATGTAGCAGAGCTCCCAGGTATCAGAGTGGGGGAAACCAGCTGCAGAGATGGAGACAAAGAGGGAGCTCTCAGCTTGGGCTTACCTTAAACCATGATCCAGGGCACAGTTGGGCCACTGCTTTTTAAGCAGGGACCCCACAAGTGGCAGATCCAGAGAGACTACCCTCCTTCCTCCTTCAGGAAGAGTGGTGTGGGGATACGCTGCAGGAATCTGCTGGGTTTGGGGACTCCAAAGGGGGCCATGCACCAGAAATAGAAATGCTTGGTCACAGGCCAGGTGAGTTCAGGGTACAGCCGGAGACCAGGGAGATGGAAGGGATTTACTGCTTTTCTCTGAGGGCGCACTGAGGAATAGGGCCCCGAGCTCTCTGTTCCTACTGGCCAGAGATTTGGAGGCCGCCATCCTCATTCCTGTCCTCCAAAGCTCTACAGAAAATAGCAAACCCAAGCAGATTACTTAGCCTGGCCCCTGGTAAGGGCAGTGCAATTCCACTTCAGGCAAACACATTTGAGAATCATTGCAACAGACCCTTCCCCCAGAGGATGAGCAAGAACATCCACCCAAGACCAAGTTCACCGATCAATGAGAACTGCCGAACTCCAGAGTGAAGGGAAAGCAACACATAGAATTCATAGCTTTCTTCCCATGATCCTTTAGTCTTTCAAAGTTAAATTTAAAATTTTTTTTCTTATTTTTTTTAAAGTTTTCTTCTTTCCTATTTTAATGTTTTTTAACTACTTTATCTTACCAATACCTTTTTTAAAAAAATCTTTTAAAATTTTCATTGTTATAGTCCTATTTTATCCCCTCATTGTATTTAACCTTATTTTTTGTATACATATAGGTTTTTAATCCCCTAAATTTTGGGGTACAATTTCTTCTAATAGATCAAAATATATCCTAAATCTATGAATGGCTTTGTTCTAGTTTCCAGCCTAATCATAATTCTCTCCTCTTTTTTTTCCCTTTTTCCAACCAACGTCTTACCTTATCAATTCCATTTTTAGAATAATTTTTAATTTTTACCTTTATAGTCATATTTCAGCCCTTAATGATCATTCATTAAGGATCATTCATTAAGAGAAGGATCATTCTCTGCTTATTTTCAGACCACAATGCTTTGAAACTAGAACTCAATCACAAGACGAAAGTTGGAAAGAACTCAAATACATGGAGGCTAAAGACCACTCTACTGAAGAATGAATGGGTCAAACAGAAATTTAAAGAAGAATTTTTTAAAAATCATGGAAACAAATGAAAATGAAAACACAAATGTTCAAAGTATTTGGGATGCAGCAAAGGCGGGCCTAGGAGGAAAGTATATAGCAATACAAGCCTTTCTCAGGAGACAAGAAAGGTCTCAAGTACACAACCTAACAGTACACCTAAAGGAGCTGGAGAAAGAACAGCAAATAATGCCTAAACCCAGCAGAGGAAGAGAAATAATAGAGGAAGAGAAATAATAAAGGGCAGATATCAATGAAATAGAAACCAAAAGAACAGTAGAACAGATCAACGACCCTAGGAGCTGGTACTTTAAAAGAATTAGTAAGATTGATAAAGTCCTAGCCGGACTTATAAGAAAGCAAAGAGAAAGGACCCAAATTAATAAAATCATGAAAGAAAGATGAGAGATTACTACCAACATGAAAGAAATATAAACAATTATAAGAACATATTATGAGCAACTATATGCCAGTAAACTAGACAAACTGGAAGAAATGGATACATTCCTAAGAGATGTATAAGCTACCAAAACTGAAACAGGAAGAAACAGGAAACCTGAACAGACCCATAAACAGCAAGGAAATGGAAACACTAATCAAAAATCTTCCAACAAACAAGAGCCCAGGGCCAGATGGCTTCCCAGGGGAATTCTACCAAACATTTAAAGATGAATTAATACCTATTCTCTTGTTCCAAAAAATAGAAGTGGAAGGAAAACTTCCAAACACATCTTATGAGGCCAGCATTACGTTGATCTCAAAACAAGGCAAAGACCCCATCAAAAAGGAGAATTACACACCAATATCCTTGATGAACACAGATGCAAAAATTCTCATCAATATACTAGTCAATAGGATCCAACAGTACATTAAAAGGATTATTCACCACGGCCAAGTGGGATTTATTCCTGGGCTGCAAGGTTGGTTTAACATCTGCAAATCAATCAATGTGACACAATACATTAATATAAGAAAGAATAAGAGCCTTATGATACTCTCAATAGATGCTGAAAAAGCATTTGGTAAATTGCAGTGTCCTTTCTTGATCAAAATTCGTCACAGTGTAAGGATAGAGGGTACATATCTCAATATCATCAAAGCCATCTATGAAAAACCCACAGCGAATATCATTCTCAATGGGGAAAAACTGAGAGGTTTTCCCCTAAGGTCAGGAACATGGCAGGGCTGTCCACTCTCACCACTGCTATTCAACATAGTACTAGAAGTCCTAGCCTCAGCAATCATACAACAAAAAGAAATAAAAGGCATCCGAATTGGCAAAGAAGTCAAACTCTCACTCTTTGCAGATGATATAATACTTTATGTGGAAAACATTCCATGCTCATGGATTAGAAGAACAAATATTGTGAAAATGTGTATGCTACCTAAAGCAATCTACACATTTAACGCAATCCCTATCAAAATATCATCAATTTTTTTCAATGAAATGGAACAAATAATCCTAAAATTTATATGGAACAAGAAGAGACCCTGAATAGCCAGAGGAATGTTGGAAAAAGAAACCAAAGTTGGTGGCATCACAATGCCAGACTTCAAGCTCTATTACAAAACTGTCATCATCAAGACAGTATGGTACTGGCACAAAAACAGACACATAGATCAATGGACAGAATAGAGAGCCCACAAATAGACCCTCAACACTATGGTCAACTAATCTTCAACAAAGCAGGAGTGTCCAATGGAAAAAAGACAGTCTCTTCAATAAATAGTGTTGGGAAAATTGGAGAGCCACCTGCAGAAGAATGAAACTGGACCATTTCCATACACCACACACAAAAATAGACTCAAAATTGATGAAAGACTTCAGTGTGAGAAAGGAATCTATCAAAATTCTTGAGGAGATCACAGGAAGCAACCTCTTTGACCTCAGCCACAGCAACTTCTTCCTAGACACATTGCCAAAGGCAAGGGAAGCAAGGGCAAATATGAACTATTGGTTATTCATCAAGATCAAAGCTTTCGCACAGCAAAGGAAATGGTCAACAAAACCAAAAGACAACTGACAGAATGGGAGACGATATTAACAACTGACATATCAGATAAAGGGCTAGTATCCAAGATGTATAAAGAACTTATCAAACTCAACACCCAAAGAACAAATAATCCAATCGAGAAATGGGCAGAAGACATGAACAGCCATTTCTGCAAAGAAGACATCCAGATGGCCAACAGACAGATGAAAATATGCTCCACATCACTTGGCATCAAGGAAATACAAATCAAAACCACAATGAGATATCACCTCACACCAGTCAAAATGGCTAAAATTAACAAGTCAGGAAATGACAGATTCTGGCAAGGATGCGGAGAAAGGGGAACCCTCCTACACTGTTGTTGGGAATGCAAACTGGTGCAGTCACTCTGAAAAACAGTATGGAGGTTCCTCAAAAAGTTAAAAATAAAGCTCCACTATGACCTGGCAATCACACTACTGGGTATTTATCCTAAAGATACAAATGTAGTGATTCAAAGGGGCATGTGCACCCGAATGTTTATAGCAGCAATGTCCACAATAGCCAAACTATGGGAAGAACCTAGATGTCCATCAACAGATGAATGGATAAAGAAGAAGTGGTATATATACACAATGGAATACTATGCAGCCATCAAAATATACAAAAGCTTGCATTTTGCAATGACATGGATGGAACTAGAGCATATTATGCTGAGCGAAATAAGTGAATCAGAGAAAGATAATTATCATATCATCTCTGATATGAGGTATTTGAGAGACAGGGTAGGGGTTATGGGGGGTAGGGAAGGAAAAAGTGAAAGAAGATGGGATCAGGAGGGAGACAAACCATGAGACTCTTAATCTCATGAAACAAACTGACGGTTGCTGGGGGTTGGGGAGGTAGGGGTGGGGTGGTTGGGTTATGGACATTGGGGACGCTATGTGCTATGGTGAGATGTGTAAGCCTGATGATTCACAGACCTGTCCCCTGGGGCAAATAATACATTATATGTTAATTTTAAAAAGGATAATATATTTAGGGGTAAGTTTCACAAGTAACTGTAAAACAGACATTGAAAACCATAAAACTTAACTGAAATAAATTAAAGAACAATTAAATAAATGGAAAGCCATCTTGTGTTGATGAACTTAATGACTTAATATTGTTAACATTGCAATGCTACCCACATTGATCTACAGATTCAATATAATATGTATCAAAAAACCCTCTAGCACTCTTCCTGAAATTGACAAAGTGATCCAAAAAAGTATATAGAAATGCCAAAACTATCTTGAAAACGAAAGACATCTAGAAGACTCACACTTCTCAATTTCAGACCTTACTACAAAGCTACAGTAATCAAAGTACTATTATAGTTGCCTAAGGAGAGACATATAGTTAAGTAGACTATAACTAACAGTCCAGATATAAGCTCATACATTTATGATTAATAGTTTTTCAGCTGGGATAATAAGACAACTGTATGGAAAAAGATAACTTTTCAACAAATTGTGCAAGGCCAGCGAGATATCTACATGGGAAAGAATGAGGTTGGACCCCACCTCATACAAATCAATAATAAAAAAGGAATAATCCAATTAAAACATGGACAAATAATATTAATAGTCATTTATCTATAGAAGATATACAGACATCCAATAACCACTTGAAAAAATGTACAACATCAAAAGCCATTAGCAAAATGCTAATTAAAACCTCAATGAAATACCATTTCATACCAACTAGATGTGAATAATTAACAATTAATAATAAAGTAACAGATAATACTGTTGGCAAGTATGTGGAGAAATTTGAGGCCTTGTACACTGATGATCAGAATGTACAACAGTGAAGTATATATTAAAAAAAACTTTGTCAGTTAAACATGGAGTTACCATAAAATCCAAAAATTATTACTTAGCCAGAAAATTGCATGAAGTACAGATACATACTAAAACATGGATTAATCTTGAAAACACCATGCTAAATAAAAGGTTCCAGATAAAAAGGCCACATATTGGGTTGTTCCTTTTATATAAAATGTCCAGAATTTATAAATCCACAGAGACAGAAAGTATTTTAGTGTTTACCTGAGTCTGAGAGAGGGGAAACCGGGAGTACGTGCTAACGGGTACAGAGTATCTTTTCAAGATGATGAAGATTCTCTAGAATTAGATAATAGTGATGCTTGCATGACTTCTTGAACATACTAAAAACTATGGAATGGCACACTTACAAAGGGTAAATATTGTGGTATGTGAAATATATATATAAATTCTAGTGTGCCTTTTGTTGCCAATAATTCTTAGTTTCTGAGAGAGGAGTCTGAAAAGGAAATCAACAGTGCCCTGTAAATTGTAGCACAAATGATTTAATTTAAAAGCATGCAAAGGTCTTTAAAGTACAAAGGTCACTAATAAAGGCAGATCTACATACATAAGGTCCTAATAGCAATCCCCGACATTTGTAAGTTATTTTAACATTAGTAAATCCCTTTCCATACATCGTCTCACAACATACCTATGAAGTAGAAAGGACAAATACCATTAACATCTTTGCAGAATTCCAGAGAGTTCAGTGACTTCTCTGGGGTCATACACTACCTTTCTTTTTTCTAGTGGTGGTTTTGCTCTGCTATAATGCATGCATAAAGTAGATACTTTTAGAAAAATAAATGAACTCTAACTTTTTCTAATTTCTAATCTCACCCAGTTTATTCTGTCACCCATTTTCTTGCCTCCAGTGGCAGCAAGATTCTATAGTCTGAAGTGCCATGGGGTGAAGTTACAAAATAGTCCTTTGAAACTGCAATCCCAGTATTTCAAAATGGAGCCTTGAGAGTAGGTAAATCCACAATCAAGTTCTTCTTCTCCAACCTCTCTCCACTTTTCAGTCATTTCCTTGTGTCATTACCATATGAAAATACACAGCAGTATATGAAATGTGATAGATCATTATAAAATGAAACAGCAGATATCTTCCTCATTAGCTTATGAGGGAGACAAAGAAAAAAACTTAATCTTTTTTGTCATTCCAGACTGGAATGAAAGGAAGAATTTCCATATACATTAGCTGAATGGATAAATGAATAAGTGGTCGATTTTTTAATATTTTGTTGGCCAAGAGAGTTCCCTATATTGTGCTTCTTAAGGAAGAAGTTCAGGTCCTGGAAGAGCATAAGGTTTTGATAGTTTCCTAAAGAAGAGTAATATTGAGTCACCAATCCCAATGCCAGGCTGTGCAGCGAAGAAAATGAATAGACAGCTTGTTGTGCACATGATATTTGTGTTAATAAAACCATAAAACTACAAAAAAAAAGAAGAGTAATATTTTTCTGGAATGAAAAGAATCAACAAAGAGACCACCATAATTTTACAAACTTTAAGTCTCATTCCTTTTCTCTGTAATGACTGTTTGAAAACATGGTTCCCCTTCAGTCTCAGTGAGTTTGGTGAGGATACTCTGCAGAATGCTGGCTTAGTGCCCTCTCGATGATGGATGGAATGGGTCAAGGGAGGCCAGAGGAAAAAGCTCAACTTACTGCCACCTCATTGTCAGTCCACCACAGCCACTAATGACCCTGGCAGTTTGGGCATCAAGAGAAAAAACAAACAAACAAACAAACAGAAAAAACAAACAAAGAAAGAAAAGTACCTTGGAATCAGTTTCACAAGGTTCATGTGTTAGCCAGGCAAGAATCCCCAGCACAAAGCAAGCACATTAAGGGCAAGAAACTGCTCCATTGCGGGAAACAGACACAATTTTGAGGGTGATGGAATTGAAAAAGCCCATATATTTATAACTTACAACAAATAAATCCATTCTAATAATATCACTTCTCTTCCCCAATTTGTACACAGCTCAGGACCCTGCCCTGTTGCCAAATGCCAGATCATGTCTGCTGGGATTTATAAACATTAGGCAAAGAAACAAGGGCTTGCTATTGGAGAAAGTTTTGGTTTTTCTATAAACCCTGCAATTTATCTGCACAGGATTTTAGTAACCTTACAACTAAAGCTGAAAGCTGAGCCCTGATGGGAAGGTACTCTCATGTCCTTTCTTGGCCATTTTCTGGCTACTGCTCACTTGTTGGGAGACAGTATCTCCATAAATAAAATTATATATCTTCCTACCCCTATATAATCCAAAAGTGGTTGGACATATTGCCAATCAATTGTTTAATTACATTTGTAATAGACTATGGGGGGGCAGGTACTTTCACTTTGAGAGGCCCTGATTCAGAAGTAATCATTGTGATGTGACACCATACTGGAAGAGATATGCTTTATGTATTAATGACCTATGTACATAAAAAACATTCAAGCCAAGAAAGAAAGAAAGAAAGGAAGAAAGAAAGAAAAGAAAGGAAAAGAAAGGAAAGAAAAAGAAAACATGCAAGCCATGAAGTTATTTGCAAGCAAAGCTGTTTCCCCTATAGGCAACTCTCTTTGCAAAAGGGTCCAGGGTGGCCAGGGGCAAGTATTTATTTAACAATAGCCATGACTCTCCTGAACAATGGTAAGGAGATCCCCTAGAAAATAGAAACTAATATATGACATTTTGCAATTTATATGGTAATTTTATAACGATCAATTCTTTTGGCTTTTCAGCCAACTGTGTTATCTCCGTTTTATAGATGAAGAAATTGAGTTTACAGAGATGAATTTCCTAAGGCCTACTCTAACACATCTTAGCTGCCTTAAAATCTCTGAAGCTAATCAGAGGAAACCTTATCTGCAGGACCCATTGTCCGTACATATTCTCTGATGTGGGTCCACAAACTCTGGATTACATTTCCTAGAACAGTGAGGGTCTCCTTGAAGCAATACATCAATAACATGCTGCTTCAAAGGGGGCTCAGGTCACTCACTAGCGTTCCTAGCAATGTAGGTGTCAAATGCTCACAGCATCATATAAGAGCTGGTTATTAGAATGTGACCTTCTTTTTTCTGGATATGTGTTAAAGTTTTTGGCATTTCCCTAGGACATCCTAGGAGAATAATAGATGGGTTAACAAATAAGGCAGAGTGTTACCAAGTAAAGACTGGGCCAAGGTGACATGCCCAAAAGAAAGCCACCTTATGGGAAGACATCTAATGTTCAAAGAATGCTCTTTACTGTTTTATCTGGGATTCTAAGGAATGGAACAGATTCCTACCTTTATTTTCTATACCGGGTATCCAGTTAGCTCTCCCTCAATATTTACTAATATGCATTTTGATAAATAAGAGCTCATCTTTTTTGTTTTGTGGGAACCCAAAGAATGTGATCTACACTTATACTCAGGGTGAAGAGGCCAAGAACAATGTGTGGTAGCATGAGGAACCAAAGTAAGAGAAACTGAGTCCCAGAGGCGACCAAAAAACACCTTGGGGGATAGAGCTGGAAAATGCTGTTTGATTCTTATAGAATCAAACACAGAGGGTTCCATGTTCTATTGCAACTTGGGGACCCTGTTTTTTTTCCCATGTAGAATTTACAGTTCTGCAATAGATTTTGCAGTCTCTACCAAAAAAGAAAACTAAAGTATTTAAAAGCTACAGCCCCCATACCACATCAGTGAAGTCAACCAATAGGTGAATATAAATAACTCCCTCTAGTTCCTCAAAGACACCCACCATTTCTAAAGATTCTCCCATCACAAAAGGTAGTGGCAGATGGCCTCTACTGCGCATTAGTAGTTGTAATCCTGTGTGATGGCTGATGTGAACATACTTGTATGTTCTGTGTCTGCTCTGCTGCCGTAAGTTCTTCTGCCCTGCTGGTTTTCTGATGTCCAAAATCCTCATGGTTTTCTAATGTCTACAGAAGTGAATTTGGAACTGGATATCCCCTCAGGCCATCACTCCTACAATTCTATCGAAAGTCATCTATTGGCTGCTCAGAACTCAATCATCTCTCCCTAGTATAAGGTAATCTCACCACTTCTGTTTTACCCCCAAACCTAACACAATTCCAAGTCCTGTTAAATGAAACACACATTCCACAGTCGTTCCTTTGCTTCCCTCTTCCCCTTCTGTTCTTTCAAATGCTCAATGCTTTCATTTGACCCTTGGCTCCTCAAAGCTTGCCACTTTGATGGTTATCTAATCCTTCTTATTCCAGATAAAAGATAACAGAACCCGTTCCAATCCCCTATGCTTTTCAAAATTTATGAGACTGGTGTTTCATGCCTCCAGAGTCCTGCCAATGGATATACTGACAACCTAATACCCAACAGAATTTCCTGATAATGGCTGAATGTGTCCCAGAAAGTAAACAGTTCCACATATGGTGAGGGTATCGGACACTGTGACAGCTCATATATGGCAAGATACTTTCAAGCAGAGGGGCTTTTCATAATTTCTTAACACAGAACATATGATTTTGGCTGGCTATATAGCCACTTGTCTCCCTCCAATTCCTCAACTGTGTCTCCCATTCCTAAAGATCTGCCTATCACATGCTCCCTCCCCTGATCCATGCTTTTGACTTAGTATTTCCACTGGTAGAAATGGGTCCTAAGGAAATTATAAAAAGAAAAAATGTAATGCACATGAATACAACCTAAGTACATGTAAACAATCTAAATGTCTAACAGTAGGGCGCCTGGGTGGCTCAGTGGGTTAAAGCCTCTGCTTTCGGCTCAGGTCATGATCCCA
>PISX010026954.1:0-23672 GCA_004024625.1 Mellivora capensis | reverse complement strand
GAGAGAGAGAGAGAGAGGAAAAAGAAAGAAGGATAAAAGAGAAGGCTCAGCCCAAATGGGCCCCAAGGTAAGGTTTGTGGAGTATACAAACAAATACAGACAAACAAAAAAGACTGATAAAAGTATATGACAAGAGAAGAAAAAAAATATGTACATATATATGTAGAAGCAAAACAAAGAAACAAACAAACAAACAAACCAACCAAAAAAACCTCGTCAAAAAGAACCCTAAGTATAAGATTTATAGACTACCAGGACAAACACAAGTATACAAAAATACTGGTAGGAGAAAAAGATGGGAGAGTGGTTGTAAATTCTCAATGTGGGCGAGGAAGTTTATTTTGCTTCTTCCTGGATGTATCTTGATATCTTTTTTAAGGGATACAACTTTCCTAAGATATCAGGGTATTAAAAATTGGTTTACCTATAGGGGTAGCATTGATTGGGGAAAGGGGATAACCTTGAATTTTAACTCTATATGAGTATTAGCAAATAAAAGTAAAGAAAAGAATGATCTAAAGTGAAATTTTAAAAAATATAAAAAATAGAAATGCAAAAGAAAACATGGGTATATGCATCATAAATTTTAGGTTAGAAGGTTATTATGGAATTTGATGTACTGGACGTCTCACTGTGATGGTAAACAGGCTAAAAAAATCTATTTAACAAAATAAAAAAGATTAAATTTTTTTTTAAATGAACCAGAATAATGGGAACGAATTAAGATTTAAACGTATCTATGAAGTAGTAGTGATTGTTGTCTTCTCAGGGGGGTTGGCTTTCTGGGGGAGGGGCCTGCCGCGTTGGTTTTCAGGCGGTGTTTCCTGAGTTAAGTCCTCCCGCCCCCCTCCAGGGCTTGGGCTCTGAGGAAACCGGGCCTTTAGGCTTTTGTTCTCTGGAGGTTTTTATGTCTGTTCATTTGTTTTCTCTACCCCCTTGGCAGCTCCGGATGTTTCTTGGAGGTTTAGAGAAAAGCAAACTGCACCCAGACCTCCCTCCCAGAGAGAAGCCCCAGTCCATTCCCCTCTGAGTGCTGCAGAGCAGGTTCCCAGCCACAATCTCTGGGGACACCTGTGTGTCCTGCTTGTACTCAAAACCACAAGCGGCAGCTGTCTGGGCAGCTCCAGACCACCAGAGAGGTTCCAAGCAGGGAAGGCACACAGAGATTTTCCTGCTGGCCAGAGCTGAGAGTGATCAGTCTTTCTGGGTCCTAAAGATCCCCCTGCTGGTGCCTGCACGCCTCTCTCGGTTGGGGGGGGGGGGCTGGAGCGCGTCTCAGGCTCTGCTAGCGCAGCGCGGCACACGCGTGGGGACTGCAAAAGTCTGTTTCTGCTCTGGGAGGGTCCCAGCCCCTGCCACATGCCAAACGCCCTTAGGCGGTCTCCTCGAAGCTCAGTGACCAGGACCTGGTTTTTCCGCTGCACTCTCTCTGGCTCAGCGCCAGGGCTGTCTGCCCTCCGTGGGGGACTTAAGCCCCTGTCCCTAACTATTCCAATTCCCACAATTTCACCCTATGATCTTTTCTCTTTTTGAGTGCTTTTTATCAGTCTTCAAGTTAATGCTGGTCCTCAGTCTTAGGGGACTCTCGTATTGGGGTATTACTTCCCAATGGGTCTCCTCTGGTGGCTCCCTCCCCCTTTTGTTTATCTTCCGATACCAGTCCGGTGTTCCCGCTCGGCTTTACTTGCCCACTGGCGTCTTCTGCCCCCGTAGAGATCCTGACATCCCACTGGCGTCTTCTGCCCCCGTAGAGATCCTGACGAGTAGAATTTTGATCTCAGGCTGATTTCATGAGTGATCGGAGTTCCTTGGTAGGTAATCAGCTCACTTTAGGGGACAGGTTGAACCAGAGCATCCTCCTAGTTCCCTGCCATCTTGTCCCCCCCGCCCCCAGGTCTGATGTTATTCTGATGAACTTTCCTCTGTACGTAAGGAGCTTCTTTGTCCTAGCTGCCTTCAAAGGGCTTGCCTACAATTATAATTCCTCATTTTTGCTCTTAGGTGTCTCAAGGTCTTTTAAGAATCTATAAACTTGGGGGGAAACCTTTCCTGCTCTAGTACATCAATGCTGGTTCCATTCAAGATTTGGGAAAATTTCTCATATAATGTGTTCCACTTTATCTTCTAGACTTCTTTCTTTCTTCTCCCCTTCAGGGATTCCAATAATTCTGACATTGGAGCGTTTCATGGCATCATTTATTTCCCTGATTCTGTTTTCGTGGCTTCTAAGCGGTTTGTTCCAGGCTTCCTCCTGACCTTTTTTCTCTATCTGTTTGTCCTCCAGGTCACTAATTCTATCTTCTGTCTCAGTTACCCTAGCTTTTAGAGAATTTAGATTAGATTGGAACTCGTTGAGAACCTTGTGAACATCATCCCTGGTTGCTTTCATTTCTGCCCTAATTTTGTGAACATCATTCCTGGTGGCTTTCTTTTCTGCCCTAATATTGTGTACATCATCCCTGGTGACTTTCAGTTCTTCCCTAATCAATTCCATTTGGTCATCCATAGATTTTTCCAATCTAGCTATTGCCTGGATAATTTTTAGCCTGAATTCCCTTTCCGACATATTGTGTATGTCGGTAGCCATTAGCTCTGTTGCAGAAGGCCCATCCTCTGAATTTTTCTTCTTTTGGGCATTGCTCCTCCTAGTCATTTTGGTGAGAGATGGCTGAACAGATGTAGCTGGATATATCGACCGTGGTGCAGTCAAGGAGCACCCTGGAACACTTCTGAGCAATCAGGAGTCCCCATCCAAATGAAGGAAAAAAGAAAAAAAGAGAGAGAGAGAAAAAGAGACCAAAAAAAGGGAAGATAAAGGAGGATGTCCAGCAAAAATGGGCCCCAGGGTGACCTTTATGAAATATACAAACAAAAACAGAGAAACAAAAAGTCTAATAAAAATATATGACAAGAGAAATATATATATATATATATATATATATATATACATAAGCAAAAAAAAAAAAAAAGAAATTACCTCATGAAAAAGAACCCCAAGTATAAGATTTATATCCTATCAGGACAAACACAAATTCACAGAAACATTGGCGGGAGAAAAAGATGAGAGAGTGGTTATAAGTTCTCAGTGTGGGCGATGAAGATTATTATGATTCTTCCTGGATGTATCGTTTTTAAAGGACTCAACTTTCCTCAGATAAAGGGGGATTAAAAATTGGTTTACCACTGAGAATTTACAGCCACTCTCCCATCTTTTTCTCCTACCAGTATTTTTATATATTTGTGTTTGTCCTGGTAGTATATAAATCTTATACTTAGGGTTCTTTTTGACGAGGTTCTTTTTTTCTGTTTGTCTGTTTGTTTCTTTGTTTTGCTTCTACATATATATGTACATATTTTTTTCTCTTGTCATATACTTTTATCAGTCTTTTTTGTTTGTCTGTATTTCTTTTTATACTTCACAAACCTTACCTTGGGGCCCATTTGGGCTGAGCCTTCCCTTTTATACATCTTTCTTTTTCCTGTCTCTCTCTCTCTCTCTTTCTGCTTTCTCTCTTTCTTTTTTTCTTTTATTTGGGTGGGGATTCTTGATTGCTCAGAAGCATTCCAGGGTGCACCTTCATTGCACCAAGGTAGATATATCCAGCTACAACCATTCAGCCATCTCTCACCAAAATGACTAGGAGGAGGAATGCCCATCAGAAGAAAAATTCAGAGGACGGGCCCTCTCCAACAGAGCTAATGGCTACCAACATAGACATTATGTCGGAAAGGGAATTTAGGCTAACAATTATCCAGGCAATAGCTAGGTTAGAGATAGCCATGGACCACCAAATGGAATTGATTAGGGCATAACTGAAAGCCACCAGGGATGATGTTGACAATATTAGGGCAGAAATGAAAGCCACCAGGGATGATGTTCACAAGGCTCTCAATGAGTTCCAATCTAATCTAAATTATTTAAAAGCTAGGGTAACTGAGCCAGAAGATAGAATTAGTGATCTGGAGGACAAACAGATAGAGAGAAAGGATCAGGAGGAAGCCTGGAACAAACAGATTAGAAGCCAGGAAAACAGAATCAGGGAAATAAATGATTCCATGAAATGTTCCAATGTCAGAATTATTGGAATACCTGAAGGGGAGGAGAAAGAAAGAAGTCTAGAAGATATTGTCGAACACGTTCTTCATGAAAATATTCCAAATATCGCAAATGGAAACAACGTTCATGTACTGGAGGCAGAACGCCCCCCCCCCAAGATTTTAGATTCACGAAACACTCCAGACTCCTGATAGTAAGAATGAGGAATTATACTTCTAGAGAAACTCTCTTGAAGGCAGCTAGGACAAAGAAGCTCCTTACGTATACAGGAAAGCCCATCAGAATAACGTCAGATCTGTCCACAGCAACCTGGCAAGCCATAAAGGGCTGGCGACATATATTCAGGGCACTAAATGGGAAGAACATGCAGCCAAGAATACTTTATCCAGCAAGACTGACATAAAAAATGGATGGAGAGATAAAGAGTTTCCAAGACTGGGAAGGATTAAAAGAGTTTGCAATCACCAAGCTGACAATGCAGGAAATATTACGGGGTTTTCTATAAAAGAGGAAAAACTCGAAGAATATCATTGTACAGAAATATAGAGGCAATCTGCAGAAAGAAAGACTTCAAAGGTAACACGATGTCAATAAACGTAATTATCGATAATCACTCTCAATGTGAATGGCCTAAATGTGCCCATAAAACGACACAGGGCTGTAGATTGGATAAAACGACAGGACCCATCCATATATTGTCTACAGGAGACACATTTTGAACCTAAACATACACCCATGTTGAAAGTGAAGGGATGGAGAAACATCTTTCATGACAATGGGTCTCAAAAGAAGGCCAGGGTAGCGATCTTATATCAGATAAATTAGATTTTAAACTAAAGACTGGGGACGCCTGGGTGGCTCAGTTGGTTAAGCAGCTGCCTTTGGCTCAGGTCATGATCTCAGTGTCCTGGGATCGAGTCCCACATCAGGCTCCTTGCTCGGCAGGGAGCCTGCTTCTCCCTCTGCCTCTGCCTGCCACTCTGTCTGCCTGTGCTCGTGCTCTCTCCCTCTCTCTCTGACAAATAAATAAATTAAAAAAAAAACAAAAAAAAACTAAAGACTGTAGCCAGAGATACAGATGGACACTACATCATTCTTAAAGGGACTATCCACCAAGAAGATATAACAATTGTAAATATCTATGCCACCAATATGGGAGCAGCCAATTACATAAGAAAACTATTAATCAAGATAAAGAGTCATATTGATATGAATACATTGATAGCAGGACATCATAACATGCCTCTCTCAGTAATAGACAGATCATCCAAGCAGAAAATCAATAAAGAAACGAAAGCATTGAATAACAGATTGGACTAGATGGACCTCATAGATATATACAGAACGTTCCACCCTAAAACAACAGAATAGACATTCTTCTCAAGTGCACATGGAACCTTCTCCAGAATAGACCGCATACAGGATCACAAATCAGGACTCAACCAATACCAAGAGATTAAGATTATTCCCTGCATGTTCTCAGATCACAATGCTTTGAAACTGGAGTTCAACCACAAGGAAAAGTTTGGAAGGTATTCAAACACCTGGAAGCTAAAGACCACCTTGCTTAAGAATGCGTGGATCAACCAGGAGATCAAAGAAGAACTTAAACAATTCATGGAAACCAATGAAAATGTAAACACATCTGTTCAAAACCTATGGGATATAGCAAAGGTGGTCCTAAGGGGGAAATACATAGCCATCCATGCGCCCCTCAAAAAAACTGAAAATCCAGAATACAACAGCTGTCTCTACACCTTAAAGATCTGGAGAATCAACAACAAAGTAAACCAACTCCACGCACAAGAAGGGAAATAATCAAGGTTAGAGCAGAGATGAATGAGGTAGAAACTAGAGATATAGTAGAACGTATCAATGAAACTAGAAGCTGGTTTTTTGAAAGGATCAATAAGTTCGATAAACCATTGGCCACACTAATCCAAAAGAAAAGAGAGAAAGCTCAAATTAATAAAATTATGAATGAAAGGGAGAGATCACAACTAACACCACGGAAGTAGAAACAATCATCAGAAGCTATTATCAACAGTTATATGCCAATAAGTTAAGCAACCTAGAGGAAATGGATGCATTCCTAGAAAAATATAAACTCCCAAAATTGAACCAGGAAGAAATTTACAAGCTGAATAGACTGATATCTAGTAACGAGATTGAAGCAGTGATCAGAAACCTCCCAAAAATCAAGAGCCCAGGACCTGATGGATTCCCTGGGGAATTCTACCAAACCTTCAAAGAAGAAATAACACATATTCTCCTGAAGCTGTTTCAAAAAATTGAAGCAGAAGGGAATCTTCCAGAATCGCTTTATGAAGCTAGTATTACCCTGATCCCCAAACCAGGCAAAGACCACACCAAAAAGGAGAATTTCAGAACAATATCACTGATGAATATGGATGCTAAGATTCTCAACAAGATCCTATCAAAAAGGATCCAACATCACATTAAAAACATCATCCATCATGACCAAGTGGGATTCATCCCTGGCTTACAAGGGTGGTTCAACATTTGCAAGTCAATCAATGTGATAGAACAAATCAATAACAGAAGAGAGAAGAACCACATGGTCCTCTCAATTGATGCAGAAAAATCATTTGACAAAATCTAGCATCTGTTCCTGATTAAAACGCTTCAAAATATAGGGATAGAGGGAACATTCCTGAACTTCATAAAATCTATCTATGAGAGACCCACAGCAAACATCATCCACAATGGTAAGAAGCTCCCAGCCTTCCCATTGTGATCAGGAACAAGACAAGGATGCCCACGCTCACCACTCTTGTTCAACATAGTATTAGAATTCCTAGCAACAGCAATCAGACAACAAAGAGAAATAAAAGGTATCCAAATTGGCAAGGAAGAAGTCAAACTCTCTCTCTTCAGACCACATGATACTTTACATGGAAAACCCAAAAGAATCCACCCCCAAACTACTAGAACTCATACAGCAATTCAGTAACGTGGCAGGATACAAAATCAATATACAGAAATCAGTGGCATTCTTATACAGTAACAATGAAAATACAGAAATGGAAATTAGAGAATCGATTCCATTTACCATAGCACCAAGAACCATTAGATACTGGGAATAAACCTAACCAAAGAGGTAAAGGATCTGTACTCGAGGAACTACTGAACACTCATGAAAGAAATTGAAGAAGACACAAAAAGATGGAATACCATTCCATGTTCTTGGATCAGAAGAATAAACATTGTTATAATGTCTATACTACCTAGAACAATCTATACTTTTAATGCCATTCCCATCAAAATTCCACTGGTATTTTTCAAAGAGCTGGAGCAAATAATCCGAAAATTTTTAGGGAATCAGAAGAGACCCCGAATCGCTAAGGAAATATTGAAAAACAAAATAAAACTGGTGGCATCTCATTACCTGATTTCAAGCTTTACTACAAAGCTGTTAGCACCAAGACAGCATGGTACTGGCATCAAAACAGACACGAAGACCAGTGGAACAGAGTAAAGAGCCCAGATATGGACCCTCAACTCTATGATCAAATAATATGAGACAAAGCAGGAAAAAATATACAGTGGAAAAAAGACAGTCTCTTCAACAAATGGTGCTGGGAAAATTGGACAGCTATATGTAGAAAAGTGAAACTCGACCATTCTCTTACACCGCACACAAAGATAAACTCGAAATGGATAAAGGACCTCAATGTGATACAGCAATCCATCAGAATCCTAGAGGAGAATATAGGCAGTAACCTCTTTGATATCACCATCGCAACTTCTTTCAAGATATGTCTCCAAAGGCAAAGGAAACAAAAGCAAAAAGGAACTTTTAGGACTTCATCAAGATCAAAAGCTTTTGCACATCAAGGAAACAGTCAACAAAACAAAGAGGCAACCCACGGAATAGGAGAAGATATTTGCAAATGACAGTATAGACAAAAGATTGATATCCAGGTTCTATGAAGAACTTCTCAAATTCAACACATGCAGAACAAATAATCATATCAAAAAATGGGCAGAAGATATTAACAGACACTTCTCCAATGAAGACATGCAAATGGCTATCAGACACATGAAAAAATGTCCATCATCACCAGCCATCAGGGAGATTCAAATTAAAACCACATTGAGATACCACCCCACACCAGTTAGAATGGCCAAGATTAGCAATACAGGAAACAACGTGTGTTGGAGAGGATGTGGAGAAAGGGGAAGCCTCTTACACTGTTTGTGGGAATGCAAGTTGGTGCAGCCACTCTGGAGAACAGTGTGGAGATTCCTCAAGAAGTTAAAAATAGACCTTCCCTATGACCCTGCAATTGCGCTACTGGGTGTTTACCCCAAAGATACAGATGTGGTGACAAGAAGGGCTATCTGTACCCCAATGTTTATAGCAGTAATGGCCACGGTCGCCAAACTGTGGAAAGAACCAAGATGCCCTTCCACGGACGAATGGATAAGGAAGATGTGGTCCATACACTGTGGAGTATTATGCCTCCATCAGAAAGGATGAATACCCGACCTCTGTAGCAACATGGACGGGACTGGAAGAGATTATGCTGAATGAAATAAGTCCAGCAGAGAGAGTCAATTATCATATGGTTTCACTTATTTGCGGAGCATAACAACAGGGAGGATATGGGGAGATGGAGAGGAGAAGGGAGTTGAGGGAAATTAGGGGGGAGATGATCCATGAGAGACTATGGACTCTGAAAAACAACCTGAGGGTTTTGAAGGGGCGGGGGGTGGGAGGTTGGGGGAGCCAGGTGGTTGGTATTATGGAGGGCAGGCATTGCATGGAGCACTCGTTGTGTTGTAAAACTATGAATTCTGTTACGCTGAAAAGAAATGAAATTAAAAAAAAAATTGTTTACCTATAGGGGTATCACTGACTGTGGAAAGTGGATTACCTTTAAGTTTAACTCTATATGAATATTAAAAAATAAAATTACAAAAAAGGAGTAAACTAAACCAAACTTAGATAAAATTTAAAAGAAATTACAAAATAGAAAAGAAAAAGAAAAACATGTGTATATGTAACAAAAAGTTCAGGTTGAAAGGTTATTATAAAATTTGATGTATGGAACATCTTACTGTGATGGTAAATAAGTTAAAAAATTGTTTATATTTTAAAAAAGAATGAACCAGTATAGTGGGGACGAATTAAAAATAAAAGTTGTATCTATGAAATAGTTGTCATTGTTCTTTTGTTGTATTTTATTTCTCTCTCTTTTTTTTTCCTGGTTGGTTTTCTGGGGATGGGGGCTGCTGGGTGGGTTTTCAGGCAGTGTTCCCTGAGTTAAGTCCTCCAGCCCCCCTCAAGGGGGTGGGCTCTGAGGAAACCAGTTTTTCAGGCTTTTGTTCTCTGGAGGTTTTTATGTTTGTTCATTTGTTTTCTCTCCCCTTCGCAGCTCTTCATGGTTTTTGGAGGTTTAGAGGAAAGCAAACTGCACCCAGACCTCCCTCTCAGAGAGAAGCCTCAGTCTGCTCCCCTCTGGGTGCTGCAGAGCTCATAAGTTCCCCTTGGCCACTGGGAGAACAAGTTCGGACTCGTGATCCCTAGGGACACAGGAACTTCTGCTTTGTACCCAAAACCAGGACAGCAGTGGCTGTCTGGGCAGCTCCGGACCTCCAGAGAGGTTCCCAGCAGTGATCGCACACTGAGATTTTCCCGCTCGACCAAGCTGGGAGTTCTTGGTCATTCTGGGTCTGCGAGTGCCAAGAGTGCCAGGCTGGTGCCTACTCACACCTCTCTCAGAGGAGAGTTTGGGGCGCGCGCATCTCAGGCTCTGATACCGCGGTACAGCACTCGCGTGAAATAGTGCAAAAAGGCTATGTTTCTGCCAGCTGGCGACACTCCCAGCCCCTCCCTGGACCCCAGGAGTTCTCAGGCACGCTGGCGGCGTGGGGACCAAGACCTGGTTTCTCTGCCGCACTCTCTCTGGCTTAGCGCCAGGTTATCTGTCCCAAGTACGGTGACTTTGCCCCTGTCCCTAACCGCCCCGATTCCCTCAATTTCCCCCAGGGATCCTTTGCTCTTTTTGAGAGCTTTCAACCAGACTCCAAGTTAATGCTGGTCCCCAGATGCAGGGCACTCTCGTATTGGGGTATTACTTTCCAATGGGTCACCTCTGTTGGCTCCCTCCCCCTTTTGTTTATCTTCCAATAACAATCCGATGTTCCCACTGTGCTTTACCTGCCCACTGGCGTCTTCTGCACCTGTAGAGATCCAGATGTGTATAATTCTGATCTCAGGCTGATTTCATGAGTGATCGGAGTTCCTTGGTAGGTAATCAGCTCACTTTAGGGGTCAGGTTGAAAAGGAGCCTCCTCCTACTTCCCTGCTATCTTGTCTCCTTCCTTCAGGAGTTCTTTATAGATCTTGGATATCAGCCCTTTTTCTGTAGTGTGATTTGTGAATATCTCTCCCATTCCGTGGGTTGCCTCATTGTTTTGTTGACTCTTTCTTTTGCTGTGCAGAAGCTTTTGATCTTGATGAAGTCCCAAAAGTTCATTTTCACTTTTGTTTCACCACCTTAGGATATGGGTCTTGAAAGAAAGAAGTAGCTGTGATTGAAGTTGAAGATATTACTACCTACCTTCTCTTCTAGGTACGTTCTCTTCTAGGATTTTGATGGATTCCTGTTTCACTTGAGGTCTTTCATTCATTTTCAGTTTACCTTTGTGTGTGGTGTAAGAGAATGACAAGTTTCATTCTTCTATATATAGTTGTCCAATTTCCCCAGCACCATTTATTGAAGATACTGTTTTTTTTTTCCCCCACTGGATATTTTTTCCTGTTTTGTCAAAGATTAGTTGAACATAGAGCTGAGGGTCCATATCTGGGCTCTCTACTCTGTTCCATTGCTCTATGTGTCTGTTTTTGTGCCAGTACCATGCTGTCTTGGTAATCGCAGCTTTGTAGTAAAGCTTGAAATTGGGTAACGTGATGCCCCCAGTTTGGTTTTTCTTATTCAATATTTCCTCAGCAATTTTGAGTTAAATAAATATATTTTATATTTATATTTTATTTCAATAAAAAATTTAGGATTGTTTGTTCCATCACATTGAAAAATGTGGGTGGAATTTTGATTGGGATGCCATTGAATTTATAAATTGCTCTAGGCAGTATAGACATTTTAACAATGTTTATTCTTCTGATCCATGAGCATGGAACATTTCTCCATCTTTTTATGTCTTCCTCAATTTCTTTCATGAGTGTTTTGTAATTCCTCGAGTACATATTCATACCGCTTTGAATAGGTTTCATTACTGAACTGCTGTATGAGTTGTAGTACTTTGGGAGTTGAGTCTTTTGGGATTTTCATATAAAGAATCATGTCATCTGAGAAGAGTTTGATTTCTTCTTTGCCAATTGGAATATGTTTTATTACCTTTTGTTGTCTGATTGCTGCTGCTAGGACTTTTAGTACTATGTTGAATAACAGTTGTGAAAGTGGGCATCCTTGTGTTCCTGATCTCAGTGGGAAGGCTCTTACCTTTTCTCCATGAAGAATGATATTTGCTGTGGGTTTTTCATAGATAGATTTTATGAATTTGAGGAATTTTCCTTCTATCCTTCTACTTTGAAAAACTTTAATCAGGAAAGGATGCTGTATTTTTTTCAAATGCTTTCCCTGCATCAGTTGAAAGGATCATATGGTTCTTGTCTCTTCTCTTATTAATTTGTTCTATCAGATTGATTGATTTGTGAATGTTGAACCACCCTTGCATCCCAAGGATAAATCTCACCTAATCATAGTGGATAATCTTTTTTAATGTACATTTAGATCCTATGAGCTAGGATCTTGTTGAAATCTTGGGACCCATATTCTTCAGTGATATTGGTCTGAAATACTCATTTTTGATGGAGTCTTTGCCTGGTTTGGGGATCAAAGTAATGCTGGATTCATAGAAAGAGTATGGAAGTTTTCCTTCTCTTTCTTTTTTTTTTGAATATACTTCAGGGAAATAGGTATTTTTTTTCTTTGAATGTTTGATAGACTTCCTCAGGGAGTACATCAGCTCCTGGACACCTGTTTTGGAGAGGTTTTTGCTTACTGTTTCGATCTTGTTACTAGATATTGATCTGTTCAGGTTGTCAATTTCTTCCTGTTTTGGTCTTGAAAGTTTATAGGTTTCCAGCAATGCATCCATTTCTTCTAGATAGCTTAACTTATTGGCATATAACTATTGATAATAATTTCTGATTATTGTTTCTACTTCCTTGGTGTTAGTCATTATCTCTCCCCTTTTATCCTTAATTTTTTAATTTGGGTCCTCTCTCTTTTCTTTGGATTAGTTTGGCCAGTGGTTTTCAATCTTATTGATTCTTTCAAAGAACCACCTTATAGTTTTGTTGATGTGTTCTACTGTATCTTTAGTTTCTAACTCATTGATCTTTGTTTCAATCTTAATTATTTCCCTTCTTGTGCATGGGATTCTTTTAACTTGTTGTTGATTCTCCAGTTCTTTAAGGTATAAAAATAGTTTGTGTATTCAGGATTTTTCTTTTATTTTTTTTTCAGTGATACTTGGATGGCTATGTATTTTCCTCTTAGGACTTCCTTTGCCATATCCCATAAGGTTTGGAACAATGCATCTATATTTTCATTGGTTTCCATGTATTGTTTAAATTCTTCTTTGATTTCCTGGTTTATCCAAACATTCTTGAGAAGAATGGTCTTTAGCTTCCAATTGTTTGAATTCCCTCCAAGCTTTTTCTTTTCATTGAGTTCTAGTTTCAAAATACTCTGGTCTGAGAATATGCAGGGAATAATCTCAGTCTCTTGGAATTGTTTGAGCTCTGATTTGTGACCCAGTATGTGGTCTATTCTGGAGAATGTTCCATATGCACTGGAGAAAAGAGTAAGCATTTTTTTGTTTTAGGGTGGAATGTTCTGTATATATCTATGAGGTCCATCTGGTCCAATGTGTCATTCAAAGCTATTTCTTTATTTGTTTCTTTGTTGGTTTTCTGCTTAGATGATCTGTCTATTGCTAAGAGTGGCAAGTTAAACTCCCCTAAAATTAACGTAGTCTTGTCACTATGACTTTTATTTTGGTTAAAACTGGCTTAGGTAGTTCATTGCTCCCATGTTAGGGTCACAAATATTTGCAGTTGTTAGATCTTCTTGGTGGATAGACCATCTAAGAATGATGTAGTGTCCTTCTGTACCTCTGACTACAGTCTTTAGCTTAAAATCTAATTTATCTGATATGAGAATCACTACCCCTGTTTTCTTTTGAGGCCTGTTGTCATGAAGAATGGTTCTCCATCCCTTCACTTTCAGTCCGGATGTGTCTTTAGGTTCAAAATGTGTTTCCTGAAGACAGCATATGGATGGGTCCTGTTTTGTTTATTTGTTTGTTTGTTTGTTTTTAATCCAGCCTGCAACCCTTTGTCACTTTATAGGAGCATTTAGACCGATTATGTTGAGAGTGACTATTGAAATATAAGTTTTTATTGTCATCATTTTGTTTGTGAATTCCTTGTTTCTAAAGATTATCTCTGTAAATTTCTGTTCTATATCACTCTTGGGTTCTTTCTTCTTTTATATAACACTCCCTTAATATTTCTTGTAATGCCAGCATGGTGGTTACATTCTCTTTTAAACCTTGTTGGTCTTGGAAGCTCTTCATCTTTCCATCCATTCTGAATGTCAGCCTTGCTAGATAAAGTGTTCTTGGCTGTATGTTCTTCTCACTTAGTGCCCTGAATATGTTTTGCCAGCCCATTCTGGGTTGCCAGGTTCCTGTGGACAGGTCTGACATTATTCCAATGGTCCTTCCTCTGTATGTAAGATCTTCCCCCTTACAACATCTCTGAATTTATGATTCATGAATTCCACAGTCACTGTTTGTGGGTCTTTCTACGCTTGTTGATCTTGGGTAGGACATGAACCTTTAGGACACAAACACTTGTTCCATTCCCCAGATTAGGGAAATTCTGATCTAGGATTTGTTCAACTATATATTCTAGTCCTTTATCTCTCTCTATCCCCTCAGGGATCCCAAAATTTCTGACATTGGAATGTTTCATGATGTCATTTATTTCACTAATTTTGTTTTCATGACTTCTAAGGTGTATATTCCTGGCCTCCTCCTGATCCTTGTTTTCTATCTGTTTGCCTTCTAGATCACTAATTATATATTTTGCCTCATTTGCCTGAGATGTTAGAGTATTTAGATTAGATTGCATCTCATTGATAGTATTTTTAAGTTCTGCCAGATCAGCTCTCATTTCCGCCCTTAGAGATTCTACATTGACACTAATGGTCTTCTCCAACCTAGCCATTGTCTAGATAATTGTTTTCCTGAATTCTATTTCTGGCATATTGTTTATGTCCATATCCAAGAGTTCTATGACAGAGGACAAAGTCTCTGAATTTTTCCTCTGCTGGGTGTTTCTCCTCCTAGTCATTTTGGTAAGAGGTGATTGAGGGGCTGTATAGCTGAAAATATGAACCATGATCCAGGGAAGTTATATCCTGGAAAATTTCAGAGCAATTGGAAGTCATTACCAAAAATAAAGAAAAAGAGGGGAAAAAAAACAACCAAAATAAGTTCCAAAATAAGATTTAAAACTTTAAAAACAAAATGAACAAACAAAAGGACTGATAAAAGGAAAAAAAAAAAAGAAAAACTGAGCCAAAATGAACCCCCAGAATGAGATTTATAATGCACAAAAACTAAAACAAACACACGGAAATGCTGACAAAAGAATAAGACAGGAAGGTGTTTATAAACCCTCAATGTGGGTGAGGAAGGTTATTTCAGTTCTTCCTGGGTGTATCTCATTGTCTTTTTAAATGGACTCAACATTCCAGAGTTACCGGGAAATTAAAACTGGTGTATATATTAAGGGTAGTATTGAATAGGGAAAATGGACTACCTTGAAGCTTATATCTATCAATCATCTATCCATCTATCTATCTAAAAGAAAAAGAAAAAAAGTTTATGTATGAAAAAAGCTCAAGCTAAAAAGTTACTATGGAATATGTTGTATTAAGCACCTAGTTGAAATGGTAAGTACATTTAAAGAAATAAGAACAAGAGTCAAAGGAACAAAATTAAAAAGAGAGAGAGAGAAAAGTTGTATGTATGAAATATACAGGATTTGGGGCAATACTGTTAGCTTAATATACTGTTTTCGCTAATGTTTGGGGTTTTACAGTATTATGGAGACCCTGTGGTTGTTGCCTTCTTGTTCTTTTTGGGTTGTCTACTGGGTAAGGGGCCTGCAGAATTTTTTTTTCAGTCAGTCCTGCTTAGGCTGAGTTGTCCTGAGCCTGCCAAGGGGCTGAGCTCTGTAGAAACTTGTTTTTTAGGCTTGTGTTCTTTGGAGGCTTTTGTTCTTTGATGCTTTCAGTGCTTTTTCAGAGGGTCAAGGCAAAGTAAACTGTCTGCACTCAGACCTCTGTCTCAGAGAGAAGCCAGGGTTTGCTCCCCTCTCAATGGTCCAGAACACATAGACTGCACCTCTGCAAACTCTGTTGAACACTGCAACCTCCCACAGGCCATGTGTAGCACCAGCCACTGCCTCAGTGGTCGCCTGAGGCCCCTGCTTGTATCTGTACCCATGTGCCACCAAAACTGTGAGTAATACTGATCTGAGGAATCCCAGTCCCAGCAGCTGCCATCCCTGGGAGAGCTGTCAGGCCCATACCCAGGCTTGTTGGTCTCAGCCAGTGTAATGGTGGAGGCAGCAGATGGCCAGGGACCCAGGGACAGCCAACTGGAGTACATGCATAGCTCTCTCCAGCACGGGTGGGTGTGCACTCATTCCGGGTGGTGGCAAGGGCAGCAGATGGCCACGGACCCATGGAAAGCAGACTGGAGCCCATTCTGGGCTCTCTCAGGCGAAGGCGGGTGCCAATTGTGGCTGTCTTGGGACCATGGGCTTAGGTCCGTGTCTGCGGCTGCCCAATCCCAGCAGTTGCCACTTAGTCCCTTTGTTCTTTTTGAGTGCTGTCAACAAGTCTCCCAGCTAATACTGGTCCCCAAGCACAGGCCACTTTCGTATTGGGGTATTACTTTCCTGTGGGTCACTTCTGGTTGCTCCCTCCCCTTCTTTTTGTCCTCCAATATCACTCTGTGCACTCCCAGCTCCTCTGTACTACTCTACTAATGTATTATTTTCCCACAGAGATCCAGAGGTGTGTAATCTTACATCTCATTCTGATTTCATGGGTGTTCAGAGTGTTCTGGTAGATATTGAGCTCATGTTAGGGGACAGGAATACTCCTCCATCACATTACCCCTCCTCCTGTTAGTACATTGGCTACTCAACTTTCTACTAAATTTAAAAATGAATTACACACCACTACCATAATAATGCAGTAGTATGTATTTTTCTATAGATGTACCTTAACAAGTGAGTCTAAAACTTCCATACATTAATGTGCTTTTTGAGCCTGTTTCTATTTCTATTTCAAGTTTAATAATTCCTATAGAGAGACTGGATAGAAGATGAGAGATTGACAGAGGATCCATGGACACAATGAGGCAACAATTTCAACTATGAAACTGATTCTGAACACAATCTAAAGAGCAGAATAGATCACTCAAATTCAATCATAGAGAGAAGGCCATATTGAAGAAGGTAATGGAGGAAGATATGTGGTTGTGAATTAAACCCAAGCATAACTAACCACAAACAGAAGAGACATCACAAGCACAGAAATGTGAAAGAATAATATCCCACACCAATATCCTCCACTGGGAATGGAGACTTGTGCAGGAAATAGGAATTCTGATAATGTCTGGTTTTAAAAATCAACAAGGCTTAACTCCGGGAGCTTTAAAATTTAGTGGATCCAAACTCCAGGAACTTTAAAAAATCAGTGGGCTTAAGGAAGCAAATATGGTGGTTCAGTAGGAAGACACTAGGCTTGTCTCATCCTTTGCACACAACTGGATAATTATCAAATCATTAAGAATACCCAAGAAATCAACCTTAGGACTGATAGAATAAAGTCCACAACTACAGAGAGAGTAGAAGCCACATTTAGGAAGTTAGGAGATACAGAGAAAAAGTTTAGGGGAGAAATGGATCATGGATACTACAGGAGAAAGGGGGCCTTGTTGTGGAGAAAGGTTAAAGAGAGAGGAGCACACCGAGAAATGCATAGGGAGAACAATTTCCCAAAGCCATTGGCTGGAAAAATTAGAGAAGCTGATTTTTGTAAGTTTTTACAACCAGCAGGGTTTGAAGACTAGAGTTTTAAATGTCAGCAGAGTTGGCTTTAATAGAGCCCAGAGGTTGCTGCCCTACCCCTAGAGAGAAGGCAGGCAAACAATCCAGGAACAGACGGCATGATCTGAGGAACACCAAGGGCATGCAGTGGAGGGATTATTCACTTTTCTTGGAACATGAACCTGGGAAGTAACTTTCATGGGAAATCTCCTTAAGGGATAAAGAAAACACCTGGTGCCATCCTCTCCCATCCCCCAACATAAATGCAGGGCTTTCTAATAATAAATCTTGCTAATGTCATTCTTTAGGAATATTTCAGGCAGTTCAGTGTATAAAGTGTGCCTCCCAGATTCCAGACGTTGGTTTGGTTTGTCTCCCTCTCTGCTTTCTTCCCATTTAGTTTTCCTTCCCTTACCCTGTGGTCCTCCACACTATTCTTTATGTTCCACATATTAATGAAACCATATGATAATTGTCTTCCTATGATTGGCTTATTTCACTTAGCATAATTCCCACCAGTTCTATCCATGTTGATGGAAAAGTTGGGTGTTCATCCTTCCTGGTGGCTGAGTAATATTCCATTGTGTAAATGAACCACATCTTCTTTATCCATTCATCTCTTGGAGGGCATCTTAGCTCCTTCCACTGTTTGGCTATTGTGGACAGAGCTGCTGTGAAGATTGGAGTGCATATGGTCCTTCTTTTCACTACATCTATATCTTTGGAGTAAATATGTAGTAGTGCAATTGCTGGGTTGCAGGTTACCTCTGTTTTTATCATCTTGAGGAACTTCAATACTGTTTTCCAGAATGGGTGAACCAGCTTGCATTCTCACCAATAGTTCAGGAAGGATCCCCTTTCTCCACATCCTCTCCAACCTTTGTTGTTGTTAATTTTTTTTTTTTGCAATTTTAAATAGTGTAAGGTGGTACCTCATTGTGTTTTTGATGTATATTTCCATGAAGGCTAGGGATGTTGAACATTTTTTCATGTGTCTGTTACACATTTTATGTCTTATTTGGAAAGAAACTGTTCATGTCTTCTGCCCATTTCCTGGTTAGATTATTTTATTCTTTTGTTTGTTTGTTTTTGTTTTTGTTTTGCTTTGGTGATGAATTTGAGAAACTCTTTATAGATCTTTGGTATCAGCCCTTTATATGAAAAGTTATTTACATTTATCTTCTCCAATTCTGTGTGTTGCCTCTTGGTTTTTTGGACCTTTATTTGTTGTGGAAAAGCTTTTCATCTTGATGAGGACCCAATAGTTCATTTTTTAGTTTTGTTTTCTTTGCCTTTAGAAACCTGCCTTGAAATATATTGCTGTGGCCAATGTTGAAGAGGTTATTGCCTATGTTCTCCTCTAGGATTTTGATAGTTTCCTGTATCACCTTGAGTTATTTAATCCATTTTGAGTTTATATTTGAGTATGATGTAAGAGAATGGCTCAATTTCACTCTTTTGCATGTGGCTCTCCAGTTTTTCCTGAACAATTTACTGAATAGATTGTCTTTTTCCATTGCATATTCTTTCCTACATTGTCAATGATTAGTTAATCATAGAGCTGAGGGTCTATTTTGGGGTCTCTACTCTGTTCCATTTATTTACGTGTGTTTTTGTACCAATACAATGCTGTCTTGATGATCAAACCTTTGTAATATAAGCCTGAACTCAAGCATTGTGGTGCCCCCAGCTTTTATTTTCTTTTTCAAAATTTCCCTAGCAATTCTGAATCTTTACTCTTTCTACACAAATTTTAGATTTATTTTTCCATCTCTCTTAAAAATGTCATTTGTATTTTGATAGGAATTGAACTGAAAATATAGATTGTTCTGGGCAGCATAGACATTTTAACAAGGTTTATTCTTCTAATCCATGTGCATGGAACATTTTTCCATTTCTTAGTATCTTCCTCCATTTCATTCATAGGTATTCAGTAGTTTCTAGAGTACAGATATTTTAGCTCTTTTGTTAGGTGTATTTCTAAGTATTTTATAATTTTGATGCGATTGTGAATGGAATTAATTCCTTAATTTGTTTCTTCAGTCACATCGTTACTGTGTACAAATGCAACATATTTCTGTGCATTGATTTTGTATCCTGCCATGTTGCTGAATTGCTGTATTAGTTCTAGTAACTTGAGGGTGGAATGTTTGGAGTTTTCTACATAAAGTATCATGTCATCTGAGAAGAAAGGGATTGACTTCTTTGACAATTTGAATGCCTTCCATTTATTTTTGTTGTCTGATTGCTGAGGGTAGGACTTCTGGTACTATGCTAAACAATAATGCTGAGAGTGAGCATCCCAGTTATGTTCCTGATCTTGAGGGAAAATATCTCAGTTTTTCTCCATTAAGAATGATATTAACTGTGTACTTTTCATAGATGGCTTTTATGATATTGAAGTATATTCTTTCTAACCCTATTCTTTGAAGAGTTTTAATCAAGAAAGAATGCTGTATTTTTTCAAATGCTTTTTCTGTATCTATTGAGAGGACATTACAGTTTTTGTACTTTATTTTATTAATGTAGGGTATGACATTGATTTATTTGCAGATGTTGAACCACCCTTGCAACCCAGGAATAAATGCCTCTTGGTTGTGGTAAATAATCCTTTCAATTTACTGGTGGATCATATTGGCTAGTATCTTGGTGAGACTTTTGACATCCATGTTCATCAACACTATTTGTTTATAATTCTCCTTTTTGGTGGAGTATTTGTCTGGTTTTGGGATTAGGATAATGTTGGCCTCAAGGAACAAGTCTGGAAGTTTTCTTCTATTCTTCACTAGAATAGGCAGGATGTCATCCTTAAGTGTTTGGTAGAATTGCCCTGGAAAGCCATTTAGCCCTGGACTCTTGTTATTTTGGTAGGTTTTTGATTATTGCTCCAATTTCTTACTGGTTATTGGTATGTTCAGGTTTTCTATTTCTTCCTGTTTCAGTCTTGATAGTTTATAAGTTTCTAGGAATGCATCCATTTATCCTGGATTACTATAATTGTTGGCATATTGTTGTTGGTAATAATTTTTAATGATTGTTTCTATTTCCCTGTTTTTAGCCATGAAATCTCCCCTTTTATTCATCAGTTTATTGATTTGGGTCCTTTCCTTTTTTTTTAGGTAAGCCTGTCCAGAGGTTTATCAATCTTATTAATTCTTTCAAAGAACCAGCTTCTAATTTTCTTGATCTGTTCTAATATTTTTTCTGATTTCTATTACATTTATTTCTACTCAAATCTTTATTATTTTTCTTCTGCTTGTTTTATGTCTTGTGTGTTATTCTTTCTCCAGGTCCTTTAGATGTCAATTTAGCTTGTGCATTTGGGATTTTTCTACTTTTTTTTGAGAGAGGCTTGATTGATTATGTATTTCCTTTTTAACACTGGTTTTCCCATATCCTATAGGTTTTGGACCAATGTATTTTCATTCTAATTATTTTCAATGAATTGTTTAAGTTCTTTAATTTCTTGGTTGACCCAGTCATTATTTAATAGGATGCTTTTTAACTTTGAAGTGTTTGAGTTCCTTCCAAATTTCTTCCTGTGCTAAATTCCAGTTACAAAACATTGTGGTCTGAAAACATGCAGGGGATAATCTCAATCTTTTGGTATCTGCTGATAACTGACTTGTGATCCAGTATGTGGTGTGTGCTGGAGAAAGTCCCATATGCATTCAAGAAGAAGAGTATTCTGTTGTCTTTAGGATGGAATATTGTGTATATATCTACAAAGTCCATCTGGTCCAATGTTTCCTTCGAAGTTCTTCTTTCTTTTTTGATCTTCTGCTCAGAGGATTTGTTGATTGCTATAAACGGAGGATGAAGTCTCTCACTATTAATGTATGATTATCAATATGTTTCCTTAAATTGGTTATTAATTGGTTTTTATAATTGACTGTCACCATGTTGGGAGCACAGATAATTACAATTGCTAGATCTTCTTGTTGGATAGACCCTTTAAGTATGATATAGTGTCCCTCTACATCTCTTAATTTGGTCTTGGTTTAAAATCTAATTTATCTGATGTGAGTTGTTCTACCCCAGCTTTCTTTTGAGGTGTGATAAATTATTCCCCACCCCTTATTTTCAACATGGAGGTGTCTTTAGATTGAAAATGAGTCTCTTTTAAAGAGTATATGAATGGGTCTTGCTTTTTTATCCAATCTGAAACCTTGTGTATTTTCATGGAAGCATTCAGCCCATTTAAATTTAGAGTAACTACTGAAAGATATGAATTTAGTACCATTGCATTGCCTATAAATTCTCTGTTCTTGTAGGTTTTCTCTTTCTTCTGGTCTATGTGATTCTTGGGATTTCTTTTCAGTTACAGAACCTCCCTTAATATTTCATGCAGGCCTGGTTGGTGGTCACATATTCTTGCGTTTCTGCCTGTCCTGAAAGCTCTTTATCTTTCCATCTGTTCTGAATGACAGTTGTGCTGGATAAAGTATTCTTGGCTGCATATTCTTTTCATTTTGTACACTGAATATGTCTTGCCAGCCCTTTCTGGCTTGCTAGGTTTCTGTCAATAGGTCTGATGTGATTCTGATGTTCCTTCCTCCATATGTATGAGATCTGTTCCCACTAGGTGCTCTCCAGGTAGCTTTCTTGGCTCTAAGATTTGCAAGCTGCACTATTGCATGTCACAGTGTTGATCCATTTTTATTGATTTTGGAATGGGTCCTCTCTGCCTCTTGGATGAGATGTTTGTTTCTTTCGCCAGGTTAGGGAAGTTCTCAAATATAATTTGCTCAAATATACCTTCTAGTCCTCTTTCTCTCTCTACCCTTCTCATCCCGCCAAGATCCCACTAAGTTTGACATTGGAAAAATTCATGGCATCATAGATCTCTCTAAGTCTATTTTCTTTTTTTAATATTTTATTTATTTATTTGCTAGATAGAAAATGAGATGGAGAGAGAGAGAGAGAACTGGAGGGAGGAGAGGGTCAGAGTGAGTAGCAGAGTCCCTGATAAGCAGGGAACCTGATGAAGGACTCAATCCTGGGACTGCAGGATCATCACCTGAGTCAAAGGCAGTGGCTTAACTAAATGAGCCACGCAGGCACCCTCTAAGTCTTTTTTTTTTATGGCCTACTAGTTGCCTATCTCTATTTTCCTCAGCTTCCTTTCTTTCTATCAGCTTATCTTCTAGATCACTGATTTATCTTCTGCCTCATTTACCCTGGCTTTTAGAGTATCCAGTTTATACTGCATCTCATTAATAGCATTTTTAAGTTCGGCTTGATTAGATCTCATTTCCACCTTTATATACTTTTTCCAAGCTTAGCTGTTGACTTCATGATTACTATCCTGAATTCTATCTCTGATATCTTTCTTATACCTATAGCCATTAGTACTGTGGAAAAGGACATCGTCTCTAGTTCTTTGCTTTATTGAGAGTTCCTACTCCTAGTCATTCTGTCAAGGGATGTTTGGGCAAGTGAACAGAGTCCAAAATATCAACCATGAGCCAAGCTAGATGCACTCTAGGAAAATACGGAGTGGTCAGATGCCACCACTGAAAATACCTCACCAAAATGAAACACACGAATAAAATTAACAATTAAAATAAATTAAATAGATCCTGGATAAAGCAGGGTGTTTCAGTTCTTCTCGGTATATTTTGATCTATGTGTAAGAGGACACTATGTCCCAATATTACAAGGAAAATAAAAGTTGTATATATAAAAATGTAAAACTGACTAAAGTGAAAAAAGGGCTAAAATATAGCATATATCTATAAAAATATATGTTTGTAAAATTACAAATTAAAAAGAGACTGAAAAATAAGTTGATAAAAATAGACATCTAGTTGAAATTAGAAGGTAAAAAGAAAAATACAACAGAGGAAAAATATGGAAAAAGGCAAAAAAGAAAAGGAAATGAGAGGAAAATCCTATCTGAAGAGTAAACAAGTCATGGCCACATCTGGAGCTCAATATATAATTTTCCCTTAGTATTGGGATTTTACTGTCTTATTGAATCCATAGAATTGTCATTCAATTCTTCTTCAGCCTGTCTTCCGGAGAGGGCCCTGCTGTGCAGTTTCTCAAGTAAGTCTGCATTTGAAGAGTTGTCCATTCCCTGTCAGAGAGATGGGCTTAGCGAAAACCCGTCTTCTTTTTTTTTAAATTTTATTTATTTATTTTTAATTTCTTTTCAGCGTAACAGAATTCATAGTTTTACACCACACCCAGTACTCCATGCAATGCGTGCCCTCCACTATACCCACCACCAGGCTCCCCCAACCTCCTACCCCCCTTCAAAACCCTCAGGTTATTTTTCAGAGTCCATAGTCTCTCATGGTTCATCTCCCCCCCAATTTCCCTCAACTCCCTTCTCCTCTCCATCTCCCCATGTCCTCCGTGTTATTTGTTATGCTCCGCAAATAAGTGAAACCATATGATAATTGACTCTCTCTGCTTGAC
>PISX010026953.1:0-23568 GCA_004024625.1 Mellivora capensis | reverse complement strand
AAGTTAAACTCAGAAGGAATGAGAAGTGGGAAAGAGTAATGAGAGAAGACAGCGATGTGTGGAGAAAGGGGAACCCTCTTACACTGTTGCTGGGAATTCAAGTTGGTACAGCCACTTTCAAAAACAGTGTGGAGATTCCTTAAGAAATTAAAAATAGAGCTACCCTATGGACTGCTAACTCTAAGGAAGCACTGACTACAGGCATACCTCAGAAATATTGTGAGTTCAGTTCCAGACCACCATGTTAAAGTGAATATGCCAATAAAAGGAGTAAAATGAATTTTCTAGTTTCCCATTGCATATAAAATAATGTTTACACTATACTGTAGTTCATGAGTGTGTAATAACCTCATATCTAAAAAAAAATGAATGTACCTTAAGTAGAAAAATACGTTATTGCTAACAATGCTAACTATCATCTAAGCACTCAAGGAGTCACAATCCTTTTGCTGGTGGAGGGTCTTGCCTTAATTTTGATGGCTGCTGACTGGTCAGGATGGTGTTTGCTGAAGGTCTGGTGGCTGGGGCAATTTCTTAAAACAGGACAATGAAGTATGTCATATCAACTGACTGTCCCTTTCACAAACCATTTCTCTGCAGTATGCAACACTCGTAGCATTTACCCACAGTAAAACTTCTCTCAAAATTGGGAGGGAGTCTATTCTCTCAAACTGTCCCTGCTCTATCAACTAACTTTATATAAACATAAATCTCATTTTACATCTCCATCAGAGCTCTTGAGTGGTCTGATGCATTGTCTATGAGCAGTAAGTTTAGAAAGAATCTTTTCTTCTGAGCAGTAGACACAAAAGTGGGTTTAAGATACTGAGTAAACCATGTCATTAACTGATGTGCTGTCATCCAGCCTTTGTTGTTTCATTTACAGAACACAGGCAGAGTAGATTAGCATAATTCTTAAGGGCCCTAGATTTTTCAGAATGGTGAATGAGCACTGGCTTCAACTTAAAGTCACTCACTGCATTAGCACCTACCAAAAGCATCAGCTCCCTCTTTGAAGGTCCAAAGCCAGGCACTGACTTCTCTCTATGAAAATCCTAGATGGTATCTTCTTCCAACATAAGGCTATTTCATCTACATTGAAAATCTGTTGTTTAATGTAGTCACTTTCATGAATTATCTGAGCTACATGTTTTGGAGAACTTATTGCAGCTTCTGCATCAGCACTTGCTGATTCACCTTGCACTTTTATGTTATGGAGATGGCTTCTTCCTTTAAACATCATGAACCAACCTCTGTTAGCTTCACACTTTTCATCTGCAGGTTCTTCACCTCCCTCAGCCTTCAGAGAATTGAAGAGTTAGGGCCTTTCTCTCACTTAGTCTTTGGTCTAAGGGAATGTTGTGGCTAGTCTGATCTTTTATCCAGACCACTAAAACTTTCTCCATAACAGCAATAGTAATAAAGCTGTTTTTGTTTTCTCATCATTGTGTGTTCACCAGAGTAGAACTTTTAATTTCCTTCAAGAACTTTTCCTTTGCATTCACAACTTGGGAAGCTGGTGCAAGCAGCCTAGATTCTTACCTATCTCAGCTTTTGACATGCCTTCCTCACTAACCTAAATCACATCTAGCTTTTGATTTAAAGTGAGAGACAAATGTGTGACTCCTCCTATCATTTGAAAATTCAGAGACATTGTAGGGTTATTAACTGGCCTAATTTCAATAATGTTGTGTCTCAGGGAGTAGGAAGACCTGAAGAAAGGAACAGAGATGAGGGAACAGTTAAAAACATGCACATTTATCAATTATGTTTGCCTTTTTATATGGGTGTAGTTTGTGGCACCCCAAAACAATTAAAATAGTAACATCAAAGATCACTGATCACAGATCACCATAACAAGTAGAATACTAATGAAGAAGTTTGAAATATTGCTAAAATTATGAAAACATAACCCAGAGACATTAGGTGAGCAAATGCTGTTGGAAAAATGGCATCAAGAGACTTGCTCAACACAGTTACCACAAACCTTTAATTCATAAAAAGTGCAGTATCTGTGAAGCACAACAAAGTGAAGCAAAATAAAGTGAGGTATGTCTGTATATACACTAGTCTGTTCTGGCTGCCGTAACAAAATACCACAGACTAGGTAGCTTAAAAAACAGAAATTTCTCTCTCATTGTTCTTAAAGCCAGAAGTCCAAGGTAAGGTACTACAGGATTGGCTTCTAATGAGATCTCTCCTTGCCTTGCAGAAGGCCATCCTCTTTCTGTATCCTCACATGACCTTTCTCTGTGCATGCATACTAATGAAATCAGACTTGGCCAAGAACATCCAAAGCCATTGATAAAAAGAAAAACTCGGGGTGCCTGGGTGGCTCAGTCAATTGAGTGCTCGACTGTTGATCTTGACTCAGGTCTTGATCTCATAGTCGTGAGTTTGAGTCCTGCATTGGGCTCCACACTGAGCACAGAGCCTCCTTAAAAATTAATTAATTAGTTAATTAATTTAAAGGTAATACTCCTGCAACAATATAAAGAAGATACTTGGGAAAAAAAGGGTCAGAAAAGAAAACCAGCCATTACAGAGAAAAATGTAATAGAAAGCAACTGTACTTAAAGCAATTTGGTGCCAATACAATCTAGGGCTAAATAGAAAACTAAATACAACAGAAATGAGTCTAGTATTAATTTAAAAGCTCATGGAAATTTTTTCATCAGATTATTTTGAGTAATGAGAGAAAAATTATAGTTAATATGGTCCAGTGAGGCAAATGTGTAGTTGAGAAAAATGATTTCCAAAATGATGGAAAATGGAAGCTGAGATGTTTTCAGGAACACCTGGATGATGACCTTATTCCTCTTCCCTATGTGATAACATGGACCTAATGACATGGAGCTTATACAAGGGAACTGGATGTTCCCTGTTTATCTGTTTATCCCTGTTTATCAAATGTTTATCTGTTAATGCTGATCTGTAATGACATTTTACCAATTTCACCTTTAAAAATGTCTTTTCACACAGATAGGTACTATCAAGTACCAATACTAATGCATGACCATATAATTTTACTTAAGGATATTTGCCATTTGTAAGACATTTATAAATTCTATTAGATTTTTCTCTTGGTATTTGTCTTTCAGCATGTCATTACAATGTAGATTAATCACTCCAATCGAAGGTTAAGTGGAAGCTCCTCAGCTGTATAGTTAAATGGATTTTGCAATATGGAAATTCCATTTTTACTTACATTGAAGTAAGAAAAAATGCGCTAGATCTTTAGTTCAAGCTTAAAAAGCACATCTATCGTAAATGTGTATGGAATTGGATATCTTACTTCTTGTTTTAACTCCTAATAGTACAAGAAGTATATAAAGAAGTTTGACATGACTTGTAATCCAATGTTCAGTACTGTCAAAATATCTATATTGCAGTATAAATTTCAAGTGTAAGTGGTTTTGTTTTATAATTTTTTGAAAGATTTTATTTATATATTTGACAGATAGAGATCACAAGTAGGCAGAGAGGCAAGCAGAGAGAAAGGAAGAAGCAGGCTCCCTGCTGAGCAGAGAGCCCGATGCGGGGCATGATCCCAGGACCCTGGGATCACGACCTGAGCCAAAGGCAGAGGCTTTAACCCACTGAGCCACCCAGGCACCCCTCGTTTTATAATTTAAGTTTTAATTCTTTACACAAATTACAAAGTCTTCACTAAAAGCAAATTCCCAAAATGTTCAGTATTTTGTAACAAGTGAAGATGGTTCTTCTTATTCAAAAACTTTCAATCTCAGCCCTAATATTCAAACAACAGCAATGAAACTTTATTCCTGTGAAGTCACCAGACTTAACCTGCTGAGTGATGGGGCAAGTCATGATATTTAGCTTCTATTTTTGACAAAAATTCACAAAACTAATGATGGTAAGTCCAGAAGAATGAAGTTCACCACTGACATTATCAGTTCAGTAACACAGGATAGATTCAAATATTTTCTGCAAATCACCTGCCAATAAATAACATGATGAATAACTATGGGCTTTAAACACTTCATATTTTAATTGTCCAGCGAATCCTATTCCTGCTCTATACACATTTTTATCAACCTTCAGTTATAACACATCTTAACAGATTCCACTTCAGGTAACTGGATTAGTGCTTTCTTAAAATCTTTGAAAAAATTATTACCTATAAATGTTCCATACTGACTAATTCTTCAGCCTCTTCAAACTTAGTGCTGGTTCATCAAATAACTTAGCAATATGGTAACATCTGTCAAGTCACGAGTAATGACAGAAGTCCATTCAAAATTATTGTCTTGTTTTATGACTGACTATTGATACTGTTACAAATGTCCTCAACTCTTTAACCAACAGTTCCTGCTGAAAAGCTAAAAGTCTTATATAAATTTTCTCTGAATACATTTTTGATTGTTTCAATCAAACTGTTTATCCAAATATCAGTATGTGACTTTTCTTGCTTAGTTAACAAATGGGCCATGTGAAAGTTTACCTTGTTTGCAGCTTTCTGTTTGGTTATTATTGTTGTGAAGAATTTCTGTAAAGATGAGATATAAATTTTTTATAATTTTTAAAAAATTATTTAAAATTTTTCAAGGCTCCTGACCATTGTTTTCTTTTGCATTGCGGATATTGTGATGTTTGCTTATTCTGGTAGTATCATCACACATTTTAACAGTCTTTTTTGCACATCTCTATTGTCACTGCTTAATAAACACAATTGGGGGAATCTTTTCAGTGATAAAGTAATTCACACTCCACTGTGCTACAAAAGTATGGTGTATTCTGTATTAGTTTCCTGTGGCTTCTGTAACAAAATTACCACAAATTAAGTGGTTTAAAACAACACAAATTTACTCTCTCACAGTTCTGGGAGCCAGAAGTCTGAAATAAGTCTTACAGAGTACTAAAATCAAGTTATTGGCACAGTCGGTACCTCTGGAAACTCTGGGGAAGAATCCACTCCTTGTTTCTTCCAGCTTCCAGACCCAGCTGGAATTTCTCCACTTGTGGTTTGCAACATTCCAATTTTTTCTTCTGTTATCACTTCACCTTCTGTATCTGACTTTCCTACATCATTCCAGTAAGGACCCTCATGATTTCACTGGACACACCCAGATAATCCAGGATAATCTCTCCATCTCAAACTTTTTAAATTTATCACATCTATAAAATCTCTTTTGCCATGTGAGTTAACAATTTCTGGAAATTAGGACATGGACACTTTTGAGATATTCTTCCTGCTGCACATAATCTACATTTGCTTTCTCATTTTGATATAATGAGTATGCACTGATAATAACAAGTAAATAAGACAGTGTATAATAATATGCATTTTGAAATGCTGTCAAGTTATAACAGCATCATTGCAATTTGTGGTACAATGAACATGATGAGAATATGGTTTTTCCTGCAAATACTCACCTCTGCTCTTGTAGCACGAAAGCAGTCAGAAACAATATGTAAATGAGTAAGTGTGGCTATATCCCACACTACAATTTAAGGTTAATATAATTTTCACATCATGAAGTATTAATCTTCTTTTGGTGTTTTCAACCATTAATAAAGTGTAAAAAACATTCCTATCTATCAGACCATGCAAAATTAAATGGAAGGCTGGATTTGGCCCCTTAAGTCAAATTTGCTGACTCTTGGCATAAACCAACAGACAACACAACAACCAAACAAGACCTATAGATATACTTTGCACCAAGTGGTTAAAACAAATAATAATCTTACATTTAAAATGCAGGAGAATTCACATAAAAACCTTACTTTGTCTCCTTTTATAAAATCTGAACATCTGGCAACACTGGGCCTACATGACAAAACTGCTACGATGAAAAAATTTGCAACCTTACATAGAATGTGGACTCCTCATCTAGTCCACCTTAATCTTATATTCCTTTGTGTATGTGACCAGGTTTCTTATCCCACCAAATATCTTATTGAATTTTTTTTTATTTTTAAGGATTTATTTATTTATTTGGAGAGAGAGAGAGAGAACGAGTGTGAGAGCAGGGCTGGGGCAGATGGAGAGGGAGAGTGAGAGGGAGAGGGAGAGAATTTCAAACAGACTTCCTGCTGAGTGTGGAGCCTGACAAAGGGCTCAATCCCATGATCCTGAAATCTTGACCCGAGCAGAAATCAAGAGTCAAACACAACTGACGGAGCCACCTAGGTGCCCTTCTTACTGAATTCTTTAACAGTTCCTTCCAGTTTGTAATTTTTCAACTTTCAGCCATCTCAACTCTTTTTCTTTGTACTAGTTCGATTACCTCCTAAAATATGGCACCCAATAGAATATTCAATACTTAGCACAGACCACAGTAGTAGTGGTTCTTAACCCAGCTTATGCATTAAAATAACCTGAAGATACTATGGGAGACAATTCCAATGCTTGAATCCTACCCAAAACCAATTAAGTCAGAACTTCTGGTAGTAGGGCCCCACTGTAAATATTTAAAATACTCTAGGGTGATGTTAATGTAAAAGCAAGACCCATATCTAGTGAATTAGAGCAGTAACATTGTATCATTTTATCTTATTATGAGGCTTATGTATTTAAACCACTTTTAAGATTTTGAACTTAAAAACAAATATCCAGTAAACTTCTATTTATCTAGAATAGTTAGAAATTATGGATTATTTCTGTTTCATTTTTATTTTCCATTTTCAATCAATCATTCTTTCATTCAACAAGAATTTATTAAGTACCTATTTTCCACACAGTTGGCTTGATTAGACAGCTATAGTGAGAATAGCTTGGTAATTCTCATTTCAACTTGATGACGTGAACTGAATTCATACTACATCAATAATTACCAACTTGCCTATGTGGCATACTTTATACCAGGCACCTCTCATGGATTTCTCAGTGTCTTCTTAAAGCAACATACTACTATATATAATACACTCTTACTATCGCCAGAATACAAATGTTGATCCTGAGACTTAACGGGGTTGGAAACTTCTCCAGGGCTCCACAACTAACAGGATGTACACAAGAATCTGAACCAAGACTCCAGAGCTAAACTATCTGCTACTCCACTAAACTGCCTTATACCATGTGACAAACTATAACACACACTAAATATAATGTAATAGTTTAAAGGATATAAAGTACTTCAGGGTCCACTGCACTGCTTCAAGCTCAATTCTAAACAAGTAATCATTATTTGTAGGGAGACCATACATTCTAGTTTGCCTATGATACAATACACCTGGCTTACACTCATTTTGGAGCAAGGCAAATATATTAACAGACCGACCTTCACCTTAAATCTGTCCTAGTTTGTTTTTTTTAAGATCTGTTTATTTATTTGAGAGAGAGAAAGAGGCAGTGAGAGAGAGAGCAGGAGCAGGGGGGAGAGGGAGAAGCAGGCTCCCCACTGAGCAGGGAACCCCAACATGGGGCTTGATCCCAGAAC
The DNA here is from genome assembly GCA_004024625.1 of Mellivora capensis. NCBI lineage: Eukaryota > Metazoa > Chordata > Mammalia > Carnivora > Mustelidae > Mellivora > Mellivora capensis. Next base: position 16,165 of record PISX010026953.1, on the reverse strand, counting down.
CCTGGGATCATTAATTGAGCTAAAGACAGATGCTTAACCAACAGAGCCACCCAAGCACCCCAATAGTGTCCTAATTTAGACAAATTATATAGTCATCTAGTTTCACAAGACTATAGTGAAGAACAGTGCCAGTAAACTCTAGGCACTCGAATGCATTATTTAACAATTTAAAAAATGATGTTGAAGACAAAGAATTTATGTCCTGCCTATGGTTTGACAAGTTTATGTTTAAGGAAAGTCATGTGCTGCTCTCAAAAATATAGTACAAGAGAGGCTCTTGGGTAGCTCAGTCAGTTAAGCATCTGACTCTTGATTTCGGCTCAGGTCATGATCTCAAGGTTGTGAGATGAAGCCTCGTGTTGGGCTTCATGCTGAGTGCGGGACCTGCTTAAGATTCTTTCTCTACCTCTCCCTTTGGTCCTCCCCCTCCCCAAAAAAATTCAGTAGAAGAACATTCTAAGTATTTTCACATTCAGAAAAGTAAAGTCTTACAATCAGAAGAGTTGCTTTAGTTATTATGACTGCTGCTTTCTGTCGATGAAATAAAAGTTACTAACTAGCACTAAATTTTAAACAGGGCTAATTTTAGAAGCTTTTTGCCCCCTGAGTATACTTACATTGTTTCCCATGTGAGAGAAGGGATTTGAGTACATGTCTCCTTCCTATATAGTGGCCAAAGAGACAAGTAGGAATGGGAATTTTTCCACTTACAAGGAGCCTTCTGTCCTGGGCTATGTCTAATAACTCCATTTAATGTGACATGTGATCAGGCCTAGAATGCAAACTCACAACCAAAAGCTAAAGAAATTTGCTATTGACTCTTTTAATCACTCCTCATAATTTATTTTACATGCTACTGGACCAGTTGCGAAGGCTTACAAAAAATCACTATCCGTTTATTTGCAAATTCTTATGTAGGTAAGAGAGGAGATGAATCTGTCCGTGAGTTTGCTTCATTCACAGTGCAGGTGTTTGTTATGTAATGATATGGTGCACTTTTTCAGAATTCTAAGACTATCACTGACACAAATCTTTTCTCACATCATACTTCTTTCTCCAAAATTGTCCATACCTTTATTTGACTTGTATTTTATACCCTGTGACCATAATTATATTACATATTTAAAAGGGAAAAAAAAAGTGTTCCCACTTGAAAAAAAATACAGAAAGTTACGTTTCTCTAGTCACTTCTGATTAGCTCTAATCTGGCTCTCCAGAGGGAAAGGACATGACATTGAACATTGAGTTTCTCTATTCAGAAAGCTGATCCTTAATAGCACTGAGGGGGAAAAAAAAGATTCTTTTGATCTTGTATTTTAATCTTAAATTTTAATTTGCACTATACAATTTTAATAACTGTCCTCTAGGTTTCAAAGTGAATAGAATTAAGTATTTTATGCACGTTGCATATTACACATGTAACTTCAGATTCCTTTGTATCTGCAAGAGCTTTGAAGACTGCTTATTAAATTAGTAATGACCACCAGTCAAGAGCTGTCAACCCCTTTTGTACACTCATGAGCCTTGGCCACAAATCAAAAATAGATGTTGAACTCCTTTTTGTTCCCAAGCATAATATAATGATATGGCCCATGATTAATAAACTACACATTTCACATGGGTTTGTAAATAACCATATCTCTTGCTTTTTCCAGGCTCTGCTTAATACACACAAATGAATAAAGATGTCAACTGATTGTTTATATTGTCCAAAAAACTGATCATAAAGTTTTAACACTAACAAAAATAGTACCACTTCTGAGAAGTATGTTCCTATCCTTATTATCCTAAACTAAAGCAAAGTTTATGTTCCAACTACGCAAAGATATCAGTAGTTCAAGCCTATTTAAATGTGGCCCTTTCATTGTTCTGTTTCGGTTTTTGTTTTGTTTTTGAAGATTAGATAGTGTTTAAAATTAAAGAATACATGTTTAAGAAATTACATCCTATACTCTTTGAATGCATGTGAGAGAATATGAGTCTAAGTTTATATATTTACAATTCAATTTGGAAGCCAGCATTGAAAGGGCACAAACCATGTAATACAATTGGCAAACATTTTCTATTTTTCCAAGAAAGCATGATTTGTTCATTAGTTCACAAAAGGAAAATGTACTAAAAACTAGATGCACTGTACTAGATACTACTAATAAAACTAAATACACTGCACTAGAAGCTGAGGAGATACAAAATTTTATAAAACAATAGTTTTTTTCAGTAATCCACCATTTGCTAGCAAAAATAAACATGGAATCAAATATTCACATTTAAGTGCCATAAGTGGAAAGAAAGGCGGAAGAGAAGTATGCCAGAACAAAGGTGACTGGGCACTGTTTTGAGGGGCAGAAAGCTTCAGTGAGGACAGAAAGCTGGACCTGGGACTGAAATGTAAGGAGGAACTCACCAGACAGGTCATTGGAGCAAGGGCATTCCAGGCTGATCTTAAGGGAGGATAAGATGCAGAGGCTTGGAATGTAAGGCCCATTAAGGCTTTTTGAGTTATTAGTATCACATAGGACAAGGGGAGAAATAGGAGATGACACTCGATTGGAAATCTGGATACTACTGTGTGTGTATGTGTGTGGGGGGTGTATACATGTACATAAGTATGGATATATATTAGATCTTAGCTTCTGAGATTTAAAGTGGCTACCTAAACTATGTATCTAGTCATGAAGAAAAAGACAGTAGGTGATTGCTATTATATTTTTCTCCAACCCTCAATGCCTCATTGCACCCACCCCCAAAATATACAAAAGGAAATGTAAAATTGGCCCAGAATAAGGTATTCAATGTGTACAATCCATATAATATTAATGATCTGGTAACATAAAAATTATAATAGACTGAAGTTTTTATTATCACGATGATTAACACTGTTAACTCAACAAATTGTCTGATATACTTCACTTATTGAGTTACAATTTACACATTGTAAAATCAGATCTTTTTACTAGAAGGGGTCTATGAGTTTGAAAAAAAAAAAAAACCCTACAGCTGTAAAACTATCCTGGCAATTACAATATAGTACATACAGCCCCATCTTCAAAAAAAAAAGTCCTTGTACCCTTTTTAATCACTTCCTTCCCCACCCTTCCCCACCCTTTGCCAAGGCCAACAACTAATCTGTTTTCTGTCCCTATAGTCTTGCCTTTTCCAGAATGTAGTATAAATAAAATCACACAGGTGGCAGTATTTTGAATCTGGCTTCTTTCTGTTAGCCCAATGCATGTGAGACTCCCTCACATATGATGTACATTGACATGTATCAAGAGGTTGTTCTTTGTTGCTGAGTAGTTTTCCACTGTATGGATGCACCATATAGTCTGTTTAAGCATTCATCAGTTTAAAAATGTTGGGTTATTTCCAGATTGTGTCAAATATCAGAAAAGTCACTATATACATTACATAAAGGTTTATGGGTGAATATAAGTTTTACCCATACTTCTTACATAAGTACTTTGGAGTAGAGTTGCTAGACCATGTTTTTCACTATATAAGTTACTGGTAGTTTTCCAAAATGTTCCATTTCATATTCCCACCAGCAATGTATGAGAAGTCCAATTTCTCTGATCCCTACCAACACTGGGTTTTGTCATCTTTAGTTTTTTAAGCCATTTTAATAGGTATATGGTATCACAATATCATTTTAATTTTCATTTCCCTAATGATTAATGATATTGAACATCTTTTCATGTCCTTTTTTACATCCACTTATTTTCTTTGATGAAGTACCTTTGCAAAACCTCTGCCCACATTTCCAAATGCACTATTTTCTTGGTATCATAATTTGAAAGTTCTTCATATATTCTAAATGTATATCTTTTATCAAGTATGTGTTTCATAAAGATTCCTCTCAGCCCACAGATTCTCATTCTCTTAATAGTGTCTTTCACAGAGCAGACATTTCTTTCAGGAAATTCAATTTGTCATTTTTTTCTTTTTTATGACTGTCATTAATGTCGTATCTAAGAAATATGTGCCTAACAGAAGATCACAAAGATTTTACCCTATATTTTCTCCTAAATATTTTATAAGTTTAGGTTTTATATTTAAGTCTAGGAAACATTTTAAATTAATTTATATGTAAGATGAATATATAGGCCTATGTTCACTTTTTGCAAATGGATCTCCTATTATTCCAGCACCATATTTTTGAAAAAATTCTTCCTTCTCCACTGAATTTCTTTTGTACCTTTAATTAAAATGAACTGGACTGTTTTGGAACTCTTTGCTATACTTTTTAAGATAAAACTTAAAAACGATGGAACTTACTATAGTTCTACTAGACAAGCTATCTAAAATACATATAAGAAATGAGAAGCCCAAACAAATACATGAGGAAATGGGAAAGAGAAGCTTGACAAAGAGCACCAATGGCTCTAAAAACATGAGACGCCCTATACAGTAACACAGAGCCATCCTTCTTTGTTGAACTGCTACTTCCACTGGACCACTTCTCTTGATTAGAAATACCAGGTTGGACTCTTTTCCCATGAATTTACTGACATAAACTGAAGCTGACACCATAACCCAGGAAAACAACAGAGAGAAGGATTTGACCCATGGTGGGTAAATACATTAGGAATTGGCACACCATAGGGTTAAAAAGAATAGCTTTTCATTGCTGTGCACAGATCTTGCAAGATGTGTTTTTTTCTTGCAAGATATTTTTTCTTTTTCCTGACTCACTGTATGTCTATAGCACAGTCTGTCAAAGACTCTCCATTGAAAGAGCACTCCACTGAAAGGAGATTTCTCAGATGCAAAGCCTTTGTTCTTGGGGAACGATTTTTTATGCCTTAACTATCCAAATCCAAATCCTTAGCCAACTTCCTCCTGTATGCCATGTTCCTTTGTGTGGTAAAAGACGTAATTCATACAAAAGTCATCTTTCTTTTATAAGCTGTAATTCTCTTTTAATTAGAATATAATGAAAACCAAATAAGGAAGCATGCAGATGAATGACTTTATAGGTTTTTTATCTTGAAAACTGGTGACTTTTTTTCTTTGATAATCAGTCTAAAGCTGGAAAATGGTTTTGAGCATTTTGATAGTAAACCACTGATGTGTGTGTGTGTGTGTGTGTGTACGTGTGTGTGTGTCTTCCCCTGAAAGGCACTCATACAAAGAGCATTTTAATTTTCCATGGTATTGCTATTTTGACCTCTGAGACCTTGCAAAGTAAAGTATTTATGATCCTGGGCTTTTTTATGGTATTGTTTCAATATTTTTGTAACATTTGTATTTCTTGCTGATGTTTTTGGCATTAAAAATCACTCAAGCTGTGCTGAAATATAATGGTATTCACTGAACCATACCATGGAAGGATAATTCAGTTCAGTGAGGTTATTCTAGCTCATCATGTACACAAAGGATTGAAAGAAATTGTAGAAGATTCTCAGTTCTCTACATGGGCAGCACTGAGTGTTGTTGTTTTTTTTTTCCTCTAATAACTTGACATAGAAAAACCTTCACTTGAATATAAAAATATCTAGTTTTAGGTCTTTAGAGCAAACCAAAGGAACAATACAATGGCCTAAAGTATAGGCAAGCAAAGTACTAGTGAACAGTTGCTCCAGATCACTAATTTCCTTTACCTGTTACTCAGACAAAAATCAAACCTCAATAAGCAGCTTTTCATGCCCAATTTCAACACTTCCCTATCAAGCCCCCAATATGATTAGTTTCAAGCTCAGTTAGAGTAGTGGAATATGCGATTATAGGTCTAAACCAGGGATGATTTAATTTCCATATATTTAAGCTGTTCCTAACTATAGATATTCATAATATCTCAGACTAACTATGATGCTTGTACCATTTGTAACTATTTTGCAATTTCTATCCAAAGAATAGATAAATGCTCTGTGTCTCTTGTCACTCGGCTTTAGATGTCAATTACATAGCACCCAATATTATTTTACCTTTTGTATATTTCACTTTTGATTAGCTGATCATTCAAGTTTGGCTTAATTAATACAACATAAACTCCTGAGGGATAAAGTACAAAAGCTGACTGGTCAAAACACTAACATTTGCAGGTCTAAAGAGAAAGATACTCTCCAATAGACGTTCCTTTTTATTCAATTACACAGGACAAATTCATTTTGAACTACAAACGATTGAATGAGACCTTAAATTGAGTGTACTCATCTGATAGAAGCCATAAATTCCTACTGAAGATGGAGAGAGGTCTTCTAAGTCTTACTCTCTATAGATAAGTAAAAGTAAATACTGTTGCAATATTCAAATGCAGAGAACTGCTTAAACATGGGGGCTCTGGAATCTGACAAACCTAAATTCAAATGAAGTCCTGCTATTTGTCTGCTGGGTGACTATGGGCAAGTTCTTCAGCCTCTTTAAAGCTCAATGTTGTCATCTGCAAAATGGGCATAGTAATAGCTTGGTTTCTGATTCAGTTGCTACGGCACAGACTATAAAATAATACTGACTCAAACAAAACAGAAGTTTATTTCTCTCTCAAATGACAAGCTAAGTATTCCACTCTAATATAGCAGCTTTATGGTGGCAGGGTCAGGGCTCATTCTATCACGCTGCTCTGCCATCTTCAATATACCACTTCAATATTTTAGTTAAAAAAATGCTGCTTGTGCTCTTGTTATCATATCCATCTGCCAACCACTGGAAGTGAATAAAGAGGAGGTACACTACAAGGTACACTGCTGTAGGTACACTATAAAAATAATCTCCATTCTTCACTTTTCCCTAAATCTATGTCTCTTCACAAGGTGACTCCGCAGCAACTCCCATTAAGTAGCTTATTTCTCCGCCCCTTGAATGCATGGGTGCCCTGTGACTTGCTTTAACCAAAAGAATGCACCAAAAATGACTTATATGAGTTCTGGCTCTAGATCTAAATAGGTCTTAAGCTATTCCTCTTGCTCTCTTGATGACCTGACAGGCACTGTGTAAACATGCCCAGATTAGCCTAGATGAAAAAAGACATGTAGCCTCACCTGACAGTCATTGCCTCAGGTGATGGTTAGCCCCAAAGCAATCTGATAGCTAATCACAGATGTAAACTTAGATAACTCTAGAAAACTCCATTAGTGGATCCCAGCCCAAATTGCCAACCTGCAGAATTATGAGTTAAGTTGCTGTTACTTAAACTCAATAAATTTTGGGGTTGCTTATTAGGCAACAAGTGATAAAAGAAAAAATATAACTTTTAATGGTATGACCCAGAATCTGCACATATCACTTCTGTTCTTATTAGTCATGTGGCCACAGTAGCTGCAAGGGAAGCTTGGAAATGGATGGTCATGTGTCCAGCTACAGCTAGGTTACTATTACTAAAGGAAGAGAAAGGAAATCTAGAGAATTTATACTGGCAGACAACTAGTTAGTGAGCTGCCATCTCTACCTCTTTAGCTGGTTGGGAAGATTAAATGTGAAATTAAGTGTTAACAGTCTTGTCTCATTAATAAGAACCTATAAAGGGTCCAATAAATGTTTGCTGTCATTTATAGTCAGAATCATACATAGATGACATTTGCTTAAAGTGTCACAAAGAATAGTCAGGAGTATCAAATTCTCTGCACCTATATCTGGTTTGTCCGCTACCTTCCAGCAACCCCTTCCTTGTCCCAAACTAAAGTCAGGAACACAACAGAAGAAGATCCACAGAGAGAATATAAAGAGTGACACTGAAACACTGCATCTACTGATATGATGTGGACAGAGCTGAGATGTCTGTTAGAAAAGATAAGATAGAACTTATGGCATAAAGCAGGGGACAGGACTAAAGGAAGTCCCTTCACTTTTATCATCTGTCACTGTACAATAAATAATGTCACCGAGCAAATGCCAGAAATCAGAGTAAGAAGGGCTTTTCTGTTTTCCTTTTTTTTTTTTTTTCCTGTTGCTGGGAGTTTTGTTAAATAAAATTTTTTAAAAGGTGGTGGGTGTGGCAGTAAACTATCTTGGCTTTGAAGAGAAAAATAAAACAGGTGTCCATTTCCTGCAACCAATTCATGGGTCTCTTTCCAATTTTAATGGAAAAGAATTGAAAGACAAGAATAGAATGGGAGATGGGCAGTGGGAAAATGACAGAAAAGAAATATAAAAGAAAAGCTTTTGAAAGAGTTTGATGGATGTGCACAAAGCCCACCCCCATAAAAGATGATCACCATTAATCAACCAGCTACCTGATTACCTAATGGTAACCATAAGCAACCATTACACAGACTTTAGTTAAGAACACATGTTCCCCTTTATTTTGAAATCTGATGTTTTGAGTTTTCCCCCAGACTACTGGGTAGCCTCAAATTTGGTAAACAGTTATTACCATTGAAATCTGTGTGAATCATCTCTATCTCCCTCCAGAGTTTCTACCAATTCAGAATTTGCTATTACAAGCCAAATGCTGAAACAACCTGAAAAAAATATAACTAAGGGACCCTGGATAGAGGAAAGATTAAATAATCAATAAGTAAAGTGACACATGCACAAAAGAAAGAGACAGCAGTGAGGTGCAGGGCAGGTGTGGGCGATCTTGTGAGTGGCAGCATTTACAGAATATGTCTAATTGAGACGAAAGGAAGGGCTCAAGGTCAACAGCAACTAGAAAAACAGAAACCCATAACAAGGAAGGCTTTGTCAGGAGCCATATATGGATAAGGCCTAAAAGCTAAGAGTAGTGTGGGCTCAAAGGTGAGCCAGAGAATATAAAGGACATTCCAAAGGAGAGCAACTTCAGAAATGGGAGAAGGATCACAGACCAAGATAATGGCATAGAGAAAAGGAAAATGAATAGCTCCAAAGTAGCATCTTTAGAAATATTTGTTTTATTCAAAATGATTAAGAAGCAAATACCCATGTCACCTACAGTAGTTGATATTTTAAAATACGGACATTGTTGCGATAATTATAAAAGGAGTAGGAAACTGTAATATATAGCATAAGAGGAACCCAGTCAAAGATCAAAGTCTGATACCCAAGAGATACCCAAGTCATCATTTCCAGAGAATATTCAAAGGCATACAAGTCTCTCCTGAGGTCAATCAATATTATATAAAAACAATAAATACAAAAACCAGCCAGATTACATGTGGTTCTGTAAGTTTCTTTCCTACTGAGAATACTGAAAGCTAACCATACACTGTGCTACTCCAAAAGGGAGGTGTGTGATAAATACCTGCTCTTTGTTCCCCATCCTCCCCTGGCTACTTTTCATTTGGGGAGCAAGATATCTGCTTACACTGGGATTTTCGATGTTGGAGTGCTCAGGTTACATCCCCCTCCCAAACTTGTGGACATGTGATCAAGTCCAAGCCAATCAGCTTCTCCCTCCTGAAAAATGTGCTGCTTTAACACATGCACACAAGGATAAAAAAATTGGTGCCCTGAAGTAGCATTACTCTATTCCTACTAATGGACTTCCCCTGCCTTGCAAGATCTAGTGATTCAGGTTTTCTTGGATGTTCTGAGCTTCCTAAATCCTTCTTCCATGAATTCCCCTCAGGCTTGGTAGCCAGAGGTCCTTCGTTTGAAACCAACTCACTGTGGGGAGAGCAGTTTGCAACACTTCACAAATACATTAGACTATGGATTTTTTTGGGGGGGGGGGCAAAATAGCACACTACCCAGTTCTTCTTCAGAAAACACATTGCTGTAGATAATAATGGAGGGCCTGTGGGAAATATTAAGGGAACATAAACTGTACTCCATGCTTATATTTACTCATCATAAATCACCAAGCAAGGAGTAATAACACATCCCTGTCAACATGTTCTTGCCACAAAGAGCATTAAAATGGCAATGATTATAATGAAAACAACACACAAAAATACTATACTGGCACCAAGACCATCAAAGTTCAGATGACTTTTTTTTTTAAGATTTTATTTATTTATTTATTTGAGAGAGAGAGAATGAGAGAGAGAGAGAGAGAGAACATAAGAAGGGGAAAGGTCAGAGTGAGAAGCAGACTCCCTGATGAGCAGGGAGCCCAATTAACAGATTTGATCCTGGGACTCAATCCTGGGACTCCAGGATCATGACCTGAGCTGAAGGCAGTCGCTTAACCAATTGAGCCACCCAGGCACCCCTATATGACTCAGTCTAGGGAGAAAGGCAAAGTCCTCAGCAATGCATAGGATTCACCAGGGCATCATATTTAAACAAGGTTATCTTGAGCCTATCACAACCAGGATCTTCCTGGAGGATAAGCCCTAGTTAACTGACAATTTCCTTCACTCTGGAAGGATGTGCAGGGGTGGAGGAAGCACCTCTCACAAGTCTCCTCCCAAAGCCTAGTAATGTGGTAGAATATGCATTTTTGAAGGAAAAAAATATATATAAGGATATTCACTTATGAAAGGCAAAGTTCCCTCCTCCCTAGAAAGAGAAAAAAATGTCCCTAATACAGGGCACAATAAAGAAATATTCCCAAACAGGAAAACAGAGGGGAGTTGGAAGGTCCAAAGAGAAAGAAAGAATAAGAAGGTGCTAAAAGTATGACCCAAATCATATTAACTCTTTGTATTTCTACAACAGGTCCAGAAAGAACAACAATATTCATAATATTCATGGCTATTACAGATAACATGATTATTATTCATGATATGATTTAGGCTCTATTCCAAATATATTACAAGTCATTATCCTCATTATACAGATAAGAAAATGATGTTCATTCTATTCTATTTACATTACAAGCCACTACACCGTTACAGAGTTGAGAAAACTGAGGTAGGAAGGTAGGCCAACTGTCCAAGAGACTGCCTCTTTAGCCAATTTAACTTCCTTTCAGTTCATTCTCTTGCCCTAATTGTTTTTCTCTCTACCCCCACAAAAAATTAAAATGTGATAAAATCCATAATGATAATGATAATGCAAGGAGATTATATATGGATTTGTGGGCAAATACATATATACACAAATACATACTCATACCTATTCAAAAAGATGCATGAGAAGAATAGAAGGAATTAGTAGTAAATGGAGTGAGCCCTGAAGGGGATAAGAAGAGGAAATGAAGACTAGTCTTCAAGAGGACTTAGGAACATACCTTTCTCTGTATAGGTAACAGTAAAATTAGAAATGTTTTGTGGAGGTATTGGAAATTTTGAGGAAATTCAGGCTTGAAGCAGTTCTTAGAGAAGTATGCAGAGTCATGGCGGATTGAAAAAACAATGTTTTCTAATTGCTTATTGAGTATATTTTTCTGGACTAGTTTCCCCTTTTCTAGTAACCCATCCTTTATCCATGTAAGATACAGAAACTTAGAGGGGGAGACAAGATGGCGGGGAACTAGGAGGAGGCGCCATTTCAACCTGTCCCCTAAAGTGAGCTGATTACCTACCAAAGAACTCTGATCACCCATGAAATCAGCCTGAGATCAGAATTATACACGTCTAGATCTCTGCGGGGGCAGAAGACGCCAGTGGGCAGGTAAAGCAGAGTGGGAACATCAGACTGATATTGGAAGATAAACAAAAGGGGGAGGGAGCCACCAGAGGTGACCCATTGGAAAGTAATACCCCAATATGAGAGTGCCCTGTGACTGGGGACCAGCATTAACTTGGAGTCTGGTTGAAAGCTCTCAAAAAGAGCAAAGGATTGCAGGGGGAAATCGGGGCAGTTAGAGACAGGGGCTTAAGTCCCCGGACTGAGTACAATCACCCCTGGCGCTGAGCCAGAGAGAGTGCAGTGGAGAAAACAGGTTTTGGTCCCTGAGCCGGGAGCACGCCTGAGAGTGCCTGGGTGGCGGCTCCCTTGAGGGGCTGGGAGCCTCACCAGCAGGCAAAACCACACGTGCCGCGCAGTGCTATCAGAGTCTGAGTCGAGCCCCACACCTCCCCCCGACAGAGGCACGTGCAGGTGCCAGCCTCTTGGACCCGGAAAGTCTGAGCACTCCCAGCCTGGGCCAGTGGGAAAATCTCAGTGTGTGATTGCTGCTTGGGACCTCTCTGGCAGTCTGGAGCTTCCCAGACAGCCACCACTGTTGTGGTTTTGGGTACAAGCAGGAGTTCCTGTGTCCCCAGGGACCGCGACCAGGAACGTGCTCTGCCAGCGGCTTAGGGGGAACTTGTGTGCTCTGCAGCACCCAGACGGGAACAGACTGAGGCTTCTCTCTGAGAGGGAGGTCTGGGTGCAGTTTGCTTTCCTCTAAACCTCCAAAAACCATCAAAAGCTGTCAAGGCAAGAGAAAACAAACAAACAAACAAACAAAAAAGCCTCCAGAGAACAAAAGCCTGAAAAACTGGTTTCCTCAGAGCCCACCCCCTTGATGGGGGCAGGAGGACTTAACTCAGGGAACATGCCTGAAAACCCACGCAGCAGGCCCCTCCCCGAGAAAGCCAAAGGTGGGTGGGAAGACAAGAGAACAACCACCACGACTTCATAGATACAACTTTTATTTTTAATTCGTTCCCACTATTTTGGTTTTTTTTTTTTTTTTTTTTGAAGAGAGATCACAAGTAGGCAGAGAGACAGGCAGAGAGAGAGAGAGGAGGAAGCAGGCTCCCCGCCCAGAAGAGAGCCCAATGCGGGACTTGATCCCAGGACCCTGAGACCATGACCTGAGCCCAAGGCAGAGGCCCAACCCACTGAGCCACCCAGGCGCCCCTGGTTCATTTTTTTTTAATAGATAAATTTTTAACCTATTTACCATCACAGTGTGATGTCAAGTACATCAAATTCCATAATAACCTTTTAACCTGAACTTTTTGATACATATACCTGTGTTTTTCTTTTGCTATTCTATTTTTTAATTTTTTAAAATTTTAGTTTAGTTTAGCTTAGTTTATTCTTTTTTTTTTATTTTTTAATATTCATATAGAGTTAAACTTCAAGGTAATCCCCTTTCTCCAATCAATGCTACCCTATAGGTAAACCAATTTTTAATCCCCCTTTATCTGAGGAAAGGTGAATCCTTTAACAAAGATATCAAGATACATCCAGGAAGAATTAAAATAACCTTTCTCACCCACACTGAGAATTTATAATCACTCTCCCATCTTTTTCTTCTGCCAGTGCTTCTGTGTATTTGTGTTTCTCCTGGTAGTATATGAATCTTAAACTTGGGTTCTTTTTGACAAGGTTCTTTTTTTGTTTTGCTTTTATATATATATATATATATTTTTTTTTTTTTTTTCTCTTGTCATCTACTTTTATCAGTCTTTTTGTTTGTCTGTTTTTGTTTGTATACTTCAAAAATCTTACCTTGGGGCCCATTTGGGCTGGGCCTTCTCTTTTATTTCATCTTTCTTTTTTTTCCTGTCTTTTTCTCTCTCTCTCTCTTTTTTCTTTTTTCTCTCTTTCTTTTTTCTTTTGTTTGGGTGGGGACTCTTGATTGCTCAGAAGCATTCCAGGGTGCACCTTGCCTGCACCACGGTCAATACATTCAGCTACATCCATTCAGCCATCTCTCACCAAAATGACTAGGAGGAGGAATGCCCAACAGAAAAAAAATTCGGAGGCTGGGCCTTCTGCAACAGAGCTAATGGCTACTGACATAGACAATATGTCGAAAAGGGAATTCAGGCTAACAATTATCCAGGCAATAGCTAAGTTGGAGAAAGCCATGGATGACAAAATGGAATTGATTAGGGCAGAACTGAAAGCCACCAGGGATGATGTTCACAATGTTCTCAATGAGCTCCAATCTAATCTAAATTCTCTAAAAGCTAGGGTAACTGAGACAGAAGATAGAATTAGTGATCTGGAGGACAAACAGATAGAAAGGATGAGGAGGAAGCCTGGAACAAACAGCTTAAAAGCCATGAAAACAGAATTATGGAAATGAATGATGCCATTAAACATTCCAACGTCAGAATTATTGGAATCCCTGAGGGGGAGGAGAAAGAAAGAAGACTAGAAGATATAGTGGAACAAATTCTCCATGAAAATTTTCCCAATCCCGCAAAAGCAACCAGCATTCAAGTACTAGAGGCAGAACGGTCTCCCCCCAAGATTATAGAATCTAGAAAGACCTCAAGACATTTGATAGTAAGAATGAGGAATCATAATTGTAGGCAGGATCTCTTGAAAGCAGCTAGGACAAAGAAGCTCCTTATGTGCAGAGGAAAGCCCATCAGAATAACATCAGACCTGTCTACAGAAACCTGGCAAGCCAGAAAGGGCTGGCAAGATGTATTCAGGGCACTAAATGAGAAGAACATGCAGCCAAGAATACTTTATCCAGCAAGAGTGACATTCAAAATGGATGGAGAGATAAAGAGTTTCCAAGACCTCCAAGGCTTAAAAGAATATGTGACCACCAAGCCAACACTGCAGGAAATATTAAGGGGGGTTATATAAAGGAGGAAAAATCCTAAGAATATCATTGAACAGAAATATATGGAGACAATCTACAGAAAGAAAGACTTCAAAGATAACACGATGCCAATAAAAACATATCTATCAATAATCACTCTCAATGTGAATGGCCTAAATGCGCCCATAAAATGACACAGGGTTGCAGATTGGATAAAACGACAGAACCCATCCATATGCTCTCTACAAGAGACCCATTTTGAACCTAAGGATACACCCAGACGGAAAGTGAAGGGATGGAGAAGCATCTTTCATGCCAATGGGCCTCAAAAGAAGGCCAGAGTAGCGATTCTCATATCAGATAAATTAAATTTTACACTAAAGACTGTAGTCAGAGATACAGAAGGACACTACATAATTCTTAAAGGGGCTATACACCAAGAAGATCTAACAATTGTAAATATTTATGCTCCCAATATGGGAGCAGCCAATTACATAAGAAAACTATTAATCAAGATAAAGAGTCATATTGATATGAATACATTAATAGTAGGAGATCTTAACAAGCCTCTCTCAGTAATAGATCATCCAAGCAGAAAATCAATAAAGAAACAAGAGTATTGAATGACACATTGGACCAGATGGACCTCATAGATATATACAGAACATTCCACCCTAAAACAACAGAAAACTCATTCTTCTCAAGTGCCCATGGAACCTTCTCCAGAATAGACCACATACTGGGTCACAAATCAGGGCTCAACCAATACCAAAAGACTGAGATTATGCCCTGCATATTCTCAGATTACAATGCTTTGAAACTGGAGCTCAATCACAAGGAAAAGTTTGGAAGGAACTCAAACACCTGGAAGCTAAAGACCACCTTGCTTAAGAATGCTTGGATCAAACAGGTGATTAAAGAACTTAAACAATTCATGGAAACCAATGATAATGAAGACACTTTGGCCCAAAACCTATGGGATACAGCAAAGGCGGTCCTAAGGGGGAAATACATAGCCATCCAAGCCTCCCTCCAAAAAAATTGAAAAATCCAGAATACACCAGCTGTCTCTACACCTTAAAGAACTGGAGAATCAACAACAAATTAAGACAAAACCACCCACAAGAAGGGAAATAATCAAAATTAGAGCAGATATCAATGAGATAGAAACTAGAGATACATTCGAATGTATCAATGAAACTAGAAGCTGGTTTTTTGAAAGAATCAATAAGATCAATAAACCTTTGGCCACACTAATCCAAAAGAAAAGAGAGAAAGCTCAAATTAATAAAATTATGAATGAAAAGGGAGAGATGACAACTAACACCAAGGAAAGAGAAACAATCATCAGAAGTTATTATCAGGGGCGCCTGGGTGGCTCAGTGGGTTAAGCCTCTGCCCTCGGCTCAGGTCATGATCTCAGGGTCCTGGGATCGAGCCCCGCATCGGGATCTCTGCTCAGCGGAGAGCCTGCTTCCCTCTCTCTCTCTCTCCCTGCCTGCCTCTCCGCCCACTTGTGAACTCTATCTGTCAAATAAATAAATTTTAAAAAAAAATAAAGAACTTATTATCAGCAGTTATACGACAATAAGTTAAGCAACCTAGATGAAATGGATGTATTCCTGGAAATCTATAAACTCCCAAGAGTGAACCAGGAAGAAACTGACAACCTGAATAGACCTATATCTTGTAACAAGATTGAAACAGTGATCAAAAACCTCCCAAAAAAACAAGAGCCCAGGACCTGATGGATTCCCTGGGGGATTCTACCAAACTTTCAAAGAAGAAATAACACCTATTCTCCTGAAGCTGTTTCAAAAAATTGAAGCAGAAGGAAAACTTCCAGACTCTTTTTATGAAGCCAGCATTACCCTGATCCCCAAACCAGGCAAAGACCACACCAAAAAGGAGAATTTCAGACCA
>PISX010026952.1:0-17893 GCA_004024625.1 Mellivora capensis | reverse complement strand
TAGGGCTGTGTGCTGCTCTGTGAGATCCTGGAGCTAGCCCCCAGCCGAGCCGCAGCAGACAGTGGGGAGCATCAGAAACCCCAGCCACGCAGGTACATATCCTGAGCCCCAAGGGAGGAGGATCTCTGCAGGACACCATTGTGCTTATAATTAATTCAGTGGTTAATGATTCAGTTTTACATTTCAAATTTGCATTTACACTAGTCAAGCAAAGAATCCTCCTGAAACACTAACTTTAGGGCTCCTCAACTCTTTGCCTGGGTTGTTGTCATTGGGTTCTGATTGGTATGTCCGCTTCTGTTTTCAGGGAACTTGAATAGTGAATAGAATCACCAGATAAAATACAGAAGATCCTGTTAAATGTGAATTCCAGAGAAGCAAAATGATTTTTTTTTTTTTTTGGTAAATGTTGTGTCCCAAAAAGATGTAGTGTATTTTGCCCCCAGATATTATATGGGATCACTATAAGGTGATAGGATTACTTTTAACAATTTTTTAAAAAGATTTTATTTATTTATTTGACAGACGGAGAGCACAAGTAGGCAGAGAGGCAGGAAGAGAGAGGAAGGGAAGCAGGCTCCCCACCGAGCAGAGAGCCCGATGCGGGGCTCAGTCCCAGGACCCTGGGATCATGACCAGAGCCAAAGGCAGAGGCTTTAGCCTACTGAGCCACCCAGGTACCCCTTAACATTTTTTAAAATCTATCAGTGCTGACCAGTTCCAAATCTCAGTGTCTAGTCTTATCATGTGCTCTTAACTAAGTATCTCCACTGTGATGGCTTGCAGGTGGTATGTTGAAATCTAAGCTCACTATCTTCCCTACCCATAATCTCAATTTCAGCTGTCCATCCAGTTGCTAAACTGTCCTGGACCATTCATTTGCCCCTGGAACCCTTTAGGCGGGTCTGCAAGAGCTTTCACAAGCCTCTTTGTTTCTCTCTCTCATCTAGGTGACCAGTGATACCTTTAAAAGATTCCAGCATATTCCCTCTACTGTTTTCCCTCTTTTTACGTCTTTCCTGCTAATGAAGTGAC
Organism: Mellivora capensis; assembly: GCA_004024625.1. Taxonomy (NCBI): domain Eukaryota; kingdom Metazoa; phylum Chordata; class Mammalia; order Carnivora; family Mustelidae; genus Mellivora; species Mellivora capensis. The sequence goes on along the minus strand of PISX010026952.1, from coordinate 16,858 downwards.
TTTCAAACTTTGAACAGTGACACACACACACACATACATGCATGAATATATGTACATACAGAATCAAAATTTCTCTGCCACTATCCTTACCCTTAAAACCTGAGGGGCATTGTGATGTTTTCTATTCTGTTTCATTTTTTAAAAGTTGCAATTTGGTCATCTCCTGAATTGATGAGTCATGACCTGTGGTTTAAAAAACGACTACTGATTCCATTTTGCAAATAACAATCTGACAGTTGTTATAAAACATTGAACAGATTGTGTCACTCCCTTGCTTAAAATCTTTCAATAATTAGCCTTAAGAGAAAGTAGAAGATGCTCACCATGGCATTAAAAGCCTCCAGCTTGCTCTTTTCTCTCATCAGCTGGTCCTCTTGTCAGAAGAGAGCTCCTCCCTTTTCCCCGAGTGCTAACTCCCCACAGTAAACCAATTCTTCAGGCTCAAATGCCATTTGTTCAGGAGGCCTTCACTGACTTTTTACCTAGGTGCATCCCTTTACTAGATGGTCTTCCACACTTAACACTTTCATAGCAGAACCAAAATTTAAAAGTATTGGTTAGTCCCTCAACTGCTCAAAATCCTCCAAAGACTCTTCATTTCATTCAGACTAAAATCCAAAGTCCTTGGAGTGGCTTATGCTATCCAATATGATCTCTCTTCCCACATTCCTGGACTTCTATGACCTTCTGCTACCCATTCTCCTAATTTATCCTGCTCCAGACATACTGGCTTCATTATCATTTCTCCAGGTTGGCCAGGTACCCTCCTGCCCCAGCACCTTTGCATTTGCTGTTCCCTCTACTTGGAACACCTCCCAGCTGCAATATTTACTTGACACGCTTTCATTTCTCAAATGATACACTGTCAATGAGGCCTTCTGTGGTCACCTTATTTAAAATGGCATCTCCTATTCTGTCATTCTCTATTTCTTCTCTGTTTTGTATTAATTTATTTTACTTATGTTGATTATTATATGTCTCTCTCCACTAGCATGTGACTTTTAAGATGATAGGAATTTTTGTTCACTGCTAAAATCCCAGCCCTTAGTATAGTGTTTAGTTTGTAGTAGGTGCTCAACAAATTTATTTGTGGAATAAATGAATGAGTCAATAGATAACTCTTATATATCTGCTTTCAAATTGTTGCTTTTTTCTTTAAATCTCTTTTAAAATCTTTTTTTGTTTTGTTTTGTTTTTAAGATTTTAATTATTTATTTGACAGAAAGAGATAGAATACAAGCAGCGGGAGCAGCAGAGGCAGAGGGAGAAGCAGGCTCCCTGCTGAGCAAGGAGCCACATGTGGGACTCCATCCCAGGACCCTTGGATCATGATCTGAGCCAACCGCAGACACTGAGCCACCCAGGTGTCCTGTCAAATTGTTTTCTTAGAGGAGAAGATACCCATTCTATTTACCAGTGTACCCACCTTATTGGCTGGCACATGGCAGAGTCTCAAAAAATGGTTCCCTGAATTAAATTCATTATTTATTTATTTATTTAAATTAATGATTTTTGGGGGAAAAGATTTTATTTCTTTATTTGACAGAGAGATCACAAGTAGGCAGAGAGGCAGAGAGAGAGAGAGAGAGAGAGAAGCAGGCTCCCTGCTGAGCAGAGAGCCTAATGCAGGGCTTGATCCCAAGACTCTGGGATCATGACCTGAGCCGAAGGCAGAGGCTTCACCCACTGAGCCACCCAGGCACCCCTAAATTCATTATGTAAACTGGGTTTGATAACAGTGGAGAGAGAATAGGGTGTGCCACTTTAATAGTTACATTTGTATTCATAATGTTCCTAACAGGGTCATTACTGCGTTGTACACAATCCTTAAAAGAGGAACTCTTAGTACAATGTATTTTCTTCTTTGCTGGAACAAATGTTAACCTCATACTGTTTGCAAACACTAAAATACTGGACGGGCGTTTTATGTGGGAACGTGGTGGTAAAAGAAGTTTGCTGGCTTCAAAGTAGTGGCACCTGCCATCACAACCAAATGGAATGTAGGTCCACAGTTCTTTGCTCAAAACCTTTAGGACAGGCTGGTTTCAGGATTCATGTCCCACCCTCAACCCCTCCCTCCTTGCCCCCCCACAGGTTTCAGAAGGTAGAATATGCTCATTCATTACATACATAGCAGGCTTTGGGGCAGGGCCCCACATTCCACCATGGCAGCACTTCTGCAGAGAAAAGTGCAGTTGACTCTAGAACAACATGGGTTTGAACTACATGGGTCCATGTATATGTGGATTTTTTTTTTTGGTAATTACAGTCCAGTATCATAAATGTATTTTCTCTACCTTATGATTTTCTTAATAACATTTTCTTTTCTCCAGTTTGATTAATTGTAAAAATACAGTATATAATGCATGTGACATACAGAATGTGTTAATCAACTATTTCTGTTATTGGTAAGGCTAAATCAACAGTAGGCTATTAGTAGTTAAATTTGGGGGTGGGGGAGTCAAAAGTTTACATGGATTTTTCACTGTGCAGGGATTGGCATTCCTAACCCTCATTGGTCAAGGGTCAGCTGTAGGACTAGTCACACTTGGTAGGATAAAGACAACAAATAGTCTACATCCATTCCATTCGAGTTATTCCACACAAGTGAGCTTTGATGCCAAAAGCATGGAAAAAACTTGGTTTTCAGAACTTTCAAGTTGTTCTTCTGGCTTAGGGGTATTATTTGTTGTTGCTGGTGGTAACACTGCACACTGCATGGCCAGAGGGCTGTTGGCCGCAGGAAGGGTTCTGTTCCTTCTCAGTTGCAATGCCAGTGTTAGAACAAATGACACATGATTCTGATCAAATGACAATCCAGTGTCATCCAATAAACCAATGATCTAATAGTGAATGATTTTGTCTATAATAATTCAAGCAAAAATACAGAGGAGGGAAAATATCCTTTTCTATTCAATGTTCCAGAACCATGACTAGAAGAATGTGGTCCCATCATTAGTTATGCAAAAACCAAGATTTTGATCCGATTGCCTCTAGAGTTTGAAATCTTTAAGTTCTCAAAGGTCAGCGTTTAGGCTCTAGAGCAGGGGTCAGCAAACTTTTTCCATATAGAGACGGATAGTAATATTTTTGACTTTGCAGATTACTTATCTTCTCTGTATGTGTGCATATTTTCAGTGCCTCCTCTGCCCCACCACCTCATTCTTCGCCCAGAGAAGACTGCCTGACCTTGAAACCATCAACATGTTTGGATAAAACTGTCAGAAGAAAATCCTGTTGGCATTTGTCATTTGGATTTATTAAGTGTTTTGTAGGAGTTAGCCTTGATCACATACCCAGTCTTCTCACTCCAGTAGATAGACAATAACCAAATTTTTTCTGGCTCCTAGGAAAACAGCTTCTCAATGAAAAGCCATTCCTTGGAAGAGATTCACCTCCAGCAGGAGGTGGCCTGAATGAAGATTGTGCTGCCATTGAAGGGCTGGCTGATGTCATAATCTGCCTTGTAAGTTCTAGATTTTTTTTCCCTAGGATACTGTTTGGGTATACCTTATTGGATCTATATCATCTAACTAAACAAAATTCGGATTTTTTGTTTATTTTAAGTTACCTGACAGCCTGGTATTATATTATTATTATTATTATTATTAATCATCATCATCATCATCATCATCATCATCAAAAGGTGATTTTTCACTCCTAGGCACTTTATATCCATTCTTCTGGGTCGTCTCTCATCACAACCCCTGGGGTTAAGTACTGTTAGGAAACCAAGACTTAGATCAAATGATTTGTCCACCGTCACCCAGGTAGTGCCAGGGTTGAGTTTCTAGTCTCGATCTTGCAGAGGCAGCCCCTGTATTTCTGAGTATTATAGAGTATAACCTCATAAATATATATAACTTTTTGCTGAGAAGAGGAAAGTCGTATTGGTTATGCCTTGGTGTTTGTGCAGATGACCCCCCTACCATGAGAAATATTTTAAAAATTTGTTTTTCCATATAGTATACTGGGTGCCATTCTTTTTGTCAGAAGGTGGGTGACTTAGAGATATTGGCTCTTTTTAGCATAATTTTCTGGTAGGTGGTTGTTGCATTTTTCAAATGTGGTTTTTAAAAAATTAGTTTGAATTTTGTCATAAAGATGTTATTCCTAAGGGAGTGTTAAAACCGTTGTGACATTTTTCCATTTAAGTAATTAAGACAGTTTTAGTAAGGTTTGAACCTTCCTGAACATGCATGAGAAACAGTGAAGAAATAAAAAATTGCTAATTTAGCACCTATGGTATGACTCACAGTCTTTTCTCAATTAACTTCTGACGAGTCTTCACATTTCTTATTCGTTATGTTTTCTGTATCTAGAGAAGCAATATCAGTACTGATCACTTTAAGCACATTGAAGTCTTTGGAGTCAGTATTTTATCATTAGTGCATGGGCTAAAGACCATTTTCCTCATTATAAGAATGAAGCCTGACTGTACCTAGAAAAGCAATAAACATCCCTTTGGAGACTTTCTCCTAAGAGGGGAGGTAAGAGGCTGTATCATAAAGGTAATGCAGGAATAAATAACCTGTTGGAGAAAGTGATGAAAGAGAAAGAAAGAGCATCTATTCTCCTTTTGTATTTGACACAAAATACAGGGAATTCCAGGTATTAAAACCAACACAGAGTATTTTCCACCCAAGTCTCCTCCTGCAGAGGCAACTATTTTAAGCTCTGCTGCTAATTTCTATTCTTGATGTATCAGTTCTAGGCAACGTGTACTGACCACTTGCTCTAAAGAATGGAAAGAATTCTCATGGAAACTTCTATCTAAATTACCATCTTTTGCCTCCTGGTATTTTTTACCCCCGTAATATGTTCAGTTCTACAGGTTGCCTTTAATGACTGGGTAATATAGATGGTCTCTATTTTCTTTTTTTTTTTTTTAATTTTTTTTTTAAAGATTTTATTTATTTATTTGAGAGAGAGGCAGTGAGAGAGCATGAGCGAGGAGAAGGTCAGAGGGAGAAGCAGACTCCCCGTGGAGCTGGGAGCCCGATGCGGGACTCGATCCCGGGTCTCCGGGATCATGACCTGAGCCGAAGGCAGTCGTCCAACCAACTGAGCCACCCAGGCGTCCCATAGATGGTCTCTATTTTCTGACTGATGTTTAGATGTGTCTGTTGACTCGTAGCTATGAAAGTTGAGGAAATTAGCATAGGTATGCACTGTTCTACTCGTTTCCTCCCACTTTTCCTTCGTTATATTTTATTTTTATATTGCCATAGTTTATAGCATTCATATTTATCACATGCTTCCTTGTCTTCTAGCAGCTCTATCAGGTCCTGGGTGCTCTCAGGATAAAGTTCTCCACCATATTCTGTACAAATTCTCTACCATAAATAAAATCCTTAAGCACATGTCCCATCGTATCTCCCTCGCCTAATCTGCAGTTCAGGGTTCTCACTGTTTTTATTACACTATGACCTTTTATCTTGCCGGGACCTTGCATACTGATTAACTCTAACTCTGGAAATCCAACTACTTTCCTTTCTGGCAAATTCCTCCTCCTCCTCCAAGACCCAGATACATGTACCCTTGGACGGAAGCCTTCTGGACTCTCCGTTTCTTAGGTGCTCAACTCCACGGACTCCCGCCTTCCTCTTCCTACCTCCATAATAGCATTTGCCTATTAAACTATGATTTCAGGTTTATGTATCTGTGTCCTGCCCTTGCAGGTAAACATTAGATTGGGCATTTCATTTCTGCGTCCCTAGTATTCAGTGTCGTGTGTCCACATTGAACGAGTGAATGGATAAATGGATTAAGAAAAAGTCTTAACAAATATCAAACAATACACTTGGGGTTTTCTTTTTTCCCCTAAATCAGTTTTAGTAAGCAAAATTTTCAATGGTTCCTTCCTGGTCTTTTTAATATTTTTCTTTACTTTAAATACCTTATTTACCTCCTCAAGGTGGGAGTAATGGAAGGAGAAAATAATTTCTGCTGATTGCTGGTAAATACTCACCTTTGCTGCACTGAGCTCAAAAGTGAGGAAGAAAAAGAGAAACTTATATCCCAAAACACCGCTTTCTATCGGTATAGTTTAGAAATTCAAATGACAGAATAAAGAGAGGGTGAAATTATTCTGAAAGGATATTTATTTATTTTCCAAGCCACTAGTATTTTATTTACCTATTTATTTATTTGTATTTTTAAAAATTTTAATCCCAGTATAGTTAATATACAGTTACATTAGTTTCAGGTGTAAAATGTGATTCAACAATTCTATACATTACTCCGTGCTCATCTTGGTAAGTGTACTCTTAATCCCCTTCACCTATTTCACCTCTCCCCCACCTCCGCTCTGGTATCATCTCTCTTTTTTTTTTTTTTAAGATTTTATTTATTTATTTGAGAGAGAGAGAGAGAGAGAGAGCATAAGAAGGGGGAGGGTCAGAGGGAGAAGCAGACTCCCTGCCAAGCAGGGAACCTGATGCGGGACTCGATCCTGGGACTCCAGGATCATGACATGAGCTGAAGGCAGTCACTTAACCAACTGAGCGACCCAGGCGCCCCTGGTAACCATCTCTTTGTTCTCATTAACTAAGAGTCTGTTTCAGGGTTTGTCACTTTTTTAAAATTTGTTCATTTGCTTTATTTCTTAAATTCCACATATGAGTGAAATCATACAGTATTTGTCTTTCTTTGACTGGCTTATTTCCCTCGGCATTATACCCTCTAGATCTATCTATGTTGGAAATGGCAAGATCTCATCCTTTTTTGTGGCTGGGAAAAAATATATCTATATCTATATCTGTATCTATATGTATGTATGTATGTATGTATCTTATCTATCTATCTATCTATCTATCTATCTATATCTTCTTTATCCATTCATCTATCTATGGACACTTGGGCGGCTTCCATAATTTGGCTATTGTAAATAATGCTGCAATTAACATAGGGGTGCCTATATCCTTTCAAATTAGTGTTTTTGCATTCTTTGGGTAAATACCCAGTAGTGGAATTACTGGAACATATAGTAATTCTATGTTTCATTTTTTGAGGAACCTCCATATTGTTTTTTTACAATGGCTGCATCATTTTACTTTCCCAACAACAGTACAGGAGTGTTTCTTTTTCTCCACATCTTCACCAACACTTTTTGTTTCTTATATTTTTTATTTTAACAATTCTGACAGGTATGAGATGACATCTCAGCTTGATTTTGATTTGAATTTCCATGATGATTAGTGATGTTGAGCCTCTTTTCATCAGTCTGTTGGCCATCTGTGTGCCTTCTGCGGAGAAATGTTTGTTCATGTTTTCTGCCCATTTTTAAATTGAATTTTTTTTTTTGTATAAGTCTTTATGTATTTTAGGTACTAACCCCTTAGTGGTACGTCGTTTGCAAATATCCTCTTCCAGTTAGTAGATTATTTTGTTTTGTTTTGTTGGTGGTTTCCTTTGCTGTGCAGAAGCTTTTTATTTTGATGTAGTCCTAATAGTTTATTTTTTGTGTGTGCTTTTGTTTTCCTTGCCTCAGGAGACATATCTAGAAAAATCTTGCTATGGTTGATGTCAGAGAAATTACTGCCTGTGTTCTCCTCTAGGATTTTCATGTTTTCAGGCCTCATGTGTAGGTCCTTAATGCGTTTTGAGTTTATTTTTATTTTTGAGTTTATAAGAAAGTGGTCCAGTTTCATTCTTTTGCATGTTTCATTCTTTTGCTCTCCAGTTTTCCCAGCACCATTTGTTGAAGAGATTATCTTTTTCTCATTATATATTTATTCCTCCTTTGTTGAAGATTAATTGATCATTATAATCATGGTTTGTTTTTGGGCTCTGTTCTGTTCTGTTGATCTATGTGTCTATTACTGTGCTAATACCACACTGTTTTGATTACTACAGCTTTGTAGTAGATCTCAAAATCTGGGATGGTGATATCTCCAGTTATGTTCTTCTTTTTCAAGATTCCTCTGGGTATTTGAGGTCTTTTGTGGTTTCATACAAATTTTAGGATTATTTTTTCTAGTTCTGTGAAGAATGCCGTTCATGTTTTGTTAGGGATTATATTAAATCTGTAGATTGCTCTAGTTAGTATGGACATTTTAACTATGTTCTTCTAAGCCATGAGCATGGAATGTCTCTCCATTTCTTTGTGTCTTCTTCAATTTCTTTCATCAGCGTTTTATTGTTTTTAGAGTACAGGTCTTTCACCTCCTCGGCTAAGTTTGTTCCTAGGTATTTTATTATTTTTGGTGCATCTGTAAATGGGATTGTTTTCTTAATTTCTCTTTCTGCTACTCCACTATTAATTTATAGAAATGCAATGGATTTCTGTATATTGACTTTGTAACCTGCGACCTTACTGAATTCCTTTATCAGTTCTAGTAGTTTTTTGGTGGAGTCTTTAGGGTTTTCTTTTCTTTCTTTTTAAAAAAAAATTTTTTTAAAGATTTTTATTTATTTATATGACAGAGAGAGATCACAAGCAGGCAGAGAGGCAGGCAGAGAGAGAGGAAGGGAAGCAGGCTCCCCGTTGAGAAGAGAGCCCGATGCGGGGCTTGATCCCAGGACCCTAAGATCATGACCTGAGCCGAAGGCAGAGGCTTTAACTCACTGAGCCACCCAGGCACCCCTTTAGGGTTTTCTATATAGAGTATCATGTCATCTGCAAATAGTGAAAGTTTTGTCTCTTCTTTACCAATCTGGATGCCTTTTATTTCTTTTTCTTGTCTGATTGCTGTGGCTAGGACCTCCAGTATTTTGTTAAATAAAAGTAGTGAGAGTGGACTTCCTTGTCTTCTTCTTAACCTTAAAGGAAAAGCTCTCAGTTTTTTACCATCGGGTATGACATAGCTGTGGGTTTTTCATATATTATATTGAGTTATGTTCCTTCTAAATCTGTTTGTTGAGGGTTTTTATCATGAATGGATGTTGCACTTTGTCAAATTCTTTTTCTGCACCTTAAACAGATAGTTATTATCAAGTACTCTAAATGAAAATAATTTATCTTTTATTTTTGCTTTTATTATTATTTTTTTTGGTCTACTGAGTCAATTTTTTAAAAAGTTACTAAGTATATATTTGAGAAGAAAACCAATTCCCAGAAGTAGTATTTATTTTAAGTGATTCCTTAGAAAGTTCTGTAACTGCATGATCTACTTTGAGTAAACACAGCACGAAGCCTTAGGTTTCATTGAACTGGCACAATTTCAGTTCTCTGTTGACTAAAATCAGCCCACATGTTGCTTCTCATACACTTATTAGATTTGTTATGCTCTTAACGCCTACTGATGTGAAACTGATTGAAGCTGTAGGTGGAAAGCTGCTAATGAATTGAGCACCCAGATATACTTCTGTGTGTCCTGAGATAATATAATTAAGAAAAAAAGGCATTACAGGAACCACCTTTACAAGGACAAATAAGTGAAGTGGTGAAGACCTGGATTCTCTCTTCCTGAATTAGAATCCTGGCTCTCTACTGCTTTCTACACGTGTAACCTGGGAAAAGTTATGCAGCTTTTGAGCTCCTTTCCTTATCTGTCAAAGGGTAATACCAATGTAACAATACATAGAATGAGCTTAAACAGGGCCCAGCATTTCATAAACACCCAGCAACTACTCGCAATTATTATTTTCATTATAAAGAATACATAGAAGAAACAGCAAATGATTATTTCCCACTGGTAATTCTCCCAGAGCATTAAATACGTAGGGTATTTTTTTTTAAGATTTTATTTATTTATTTGACAGAGAGAAGGAGAGAGAGCACAAGCAGGGGAAGCAGCAGAGGGAGAGGGAGAAGCAGACTCCCCGCTGAGCAGGGAGCCCAATGTGGGTCTCAATTCCAGGACCCTGAGATTATGACCTGAGCCAAAGGCAGTGCTTAACTGACTGAGCTATTTAGGTGCCCCTAAATATGTAGTTTTTTAAAGAAAGATTTATTTATTTATTTTAGAGGGAGAGAGAAAAAGCATGAGTGGGGGAGTGACAGAAGGAGAGAGAGAGAGAGAGAGAGAGAGAGAGAATCTCTAGCAGACTACCCTCTGAGCATGGAGCCAGATGTGGGACTCGATCTCACAACCTTGAGATCATGACCTGAGTCAAAATCAAGAGTCAGACACTTAACCAAATAAGCCACCCAGGCACCCCTAAATATGTAGTTTTAACCAAAAAAAAGCAGTATTGCAACAGGAATGTTAATGCTATGTTAGCAATGACTTGGTTCAACAAAATCTAAGTGTATAGTTTACAAATAATTTTTCTAAGGAAATTTGCTTCAAAACCTGGTTTCTGTATTACTTCATGGTTTCTCAGTAGTAAGAAAGATACTGGAAGAAAATACAAGATGATATAGTTACTGAAGAATTCATGATCAAATGTACTCGGAATTCACATACTGTCAGTGTCAATTCAATATTCATGACAAGCATTCTGGGTGAACAGCCAAACTATGGGGCTGAGTTTTTCTTTAACTTCATATATATATGTTTATTGTATTTTAGAAATTGCCCTTCTATGTATTCTATTTCTGGTCATTGAGAGGAAAGCTGTTGCTTAGCAACCAGTGGTTTCTGCTTGGCTGATGTGTAAAATGGAAAGTCGTGCAAATAAGAGGCAAATAATTCTGTCCATTAGGAGTGCTGAGTTACTGGTTTTAACAATTAAGTTAGCTCCCAACTTAGTTTATGGTTCCTTGTGTGGAAAATATATGAGATTGAAGCTGTATCATGATATTTACTAATTATTCTTAAAGAACACAGATTGATTCACAAGATGTAAATTAGTGTATAAAAAAGGAATAATTCAAGGATAAAAAAATTACCTGAGTTTTGAAGTATATGTTTAATGTTCCAAACAGGAAATGTTTACATCTTAAAACAAAAAGGAAGAAAACTAAAATATATACTGAATACTCAAGTTGTAGCCAACAAAAAATTATGTTTATACCCTTATAAAACTTTCAGCGTGATTTTATATGTATTTCCTCTCTTTCTTCCTTTTATTTTATTTATTTATTTGGAAGGGAGAGAGAGAGCAAGCCAGAGAGAGAGCATGAGCAGAGGGGAGGGGCAGAGGGAAAAGCAGGCTCCCCACTGAGCAAGGAGCCCAATGTGGGGCTTGATCCCAGGGTCCTGGGATCATGACCTGAACTGAAGGCAGACACTTAACCAAGTGAGCCACCCAGGTGCCCCTCCTTCCTTCATTTAGGTTTTTAGCCTAGATTATTCACTAGGAAAAGTGAGCTCACGTCCTATGGTGGTAAGAGATTATATGGTGACGAGATTCCCTTGTCTGATGCTAACAAACACTGACTCTAAAGCTAAAGAATATTGATCGGAATGAAAGGATTTGGTGGTATTGGTGGTGAGCTCAGGATTGATAAGATTATTGAGGAATAAGACTTGGAAATGTCCTGGAATTTCAGGTACTTCAGAATAGTTCTTGTGGTGATTGCTATTTCCTTCCGTCTTAATATTTCAAAAGTCCAGGGGGGAGCACCTGCTGGCTAATTCCTCATATGCTTGCTCTTTGGCTGGGGTGAGTGGAGGACCAGGAAGCATCTAGTGTTTTCAACTTCCATAAAGGTATGCAACTGGATTTATAGGACTGAACACTACTCAGGAGACTTCTCTTCCCCAAAAGTAAATCTGGATGCTATTAGAAATGAGTGTTGGAGACGTATATATGGCTATAAACATATATATGGCTCTAAACATGGAAAAATGTTGTGTAGGACTTACTTACAGTAAGTCTCCAGGGTCTACAGATCAACTCATATATGACCTAATTGCTTCTGTCTTCTGATGTTCCTTACCTCTAAAGTGATATAAAAATCATCATCTTTATATATTTACTAGGTACTATAAAATTATCATTGAGTTGGTGGTATCTAGGTCATTTTAGAGAGGTAATACGTAGGTTCAGTTAGAATTTATAAAACAGTAATGTTTGTATATTTTTTGTATGCAATTTAAGTCATTAATCTGTATGATTTGAAACCTTATTTATCTTTATACTATCACCGAATATCAAGGCCATTGAAAAAATCTGTAGAATCACAGAAATTAAAACAGGAATTAATTAAATCAAGAATAAAGTTAAACCAAAGTCATTGAGTGTAACTTTTTATGCAAGGTAGAAGCAAACCAAGAGGCAATATGCCAGATAATACCTTTGCATAACTGGATTTTTGATTCAAAGAAAAAGCTCCTTAGATGGTGAAAGAGTTTGCACATATTTCTCTGGTAAAATATTTTGGCTTTCATTACTTGACTATTAACAATATTCCTTGTTCCTTCACCTAAAAAGGCCTCTATTACAATTTGATCTGTCAATTGGATTATTTCCTTAATGACCATTGAAAATAAATAGTCGAGCTCCCCAAATTTTCCTTATGTGTTAGGATGCCAGGTCAGTTCCTAAAACAAAGGTCGAAATAATGTTCTCAAACAAAATAGAAATTTGTTTCTTTCTCACAAAATAGTCAAGCTTGGGTAGACTAGGGCTGATTTGGCAGTTTTATGGTGCAAGGTACTAGTGTTTTTCTAGTTGCTCCCATCATCTCCAACATGAAGTTTCCATCCTGTGGTCTAATACAGCCTGTGCAACTGTCCTATCTGCATTTGAGCCCGTGGGAAAGGCAGAGGGGAAGGCACATATCCGTTTAGCTTACATATCATTGGCCAGAACCTTGTCACATGGCCATACCTAGCTGTGAAGAGCTAAGATACATAGCTCTTAGTTGGTGGGTAAGTTAGAACTTACTATAGGGTAGAGTGGAGGTTTTCTTCCATATCATCTCATCACAAACTTATTACTATCTTATTGTGCTAAGACAGAAAATGCCTACTTATTAAAAAAAAAAAAAACAATAGCAATCCAATGTCTACTCAAAGAAATAAGCCCTGGAGGAATAAAGTAATATTATAAAATGATGAGTAAAATTCCTACAGAGTGTGTTATCTATGCATAAAAACTGTTGTCTTTCAAACTATTAGGATAATACATATTGTACCAAAGAACTAATTAACCTATTGGCACCCCAGAGTTTTAATATCCTTAGAGAGCAAGTGATTAAGGGTATCTTAGGTATAGTTCTGCCACTTGCAGACTCCTCCTATCATTGGTATGTTCCTGAAATTCTATATAAATGTTTCAAATGGTCCTCAGAAAAAGACAAAGTCTTATGTCAAAACCCTTAAAAATATATATTCCCTATGATCCAGAAATTCTACTTTTAGGAGCTTATCCTAAGGAGAACATTGAGGTTGCAGGAAAAGATTCATCTATAAGGATATTTACTGCAAAATGTTTTATGGTAAAAAAAAAAAAGAATAACCTAGGTGTCCCCAAAAAAGAAAATGTGTGCATAAATTGTTATGTCCATACAATAGAATAACATACCACCTTTAAAAATGATAGGTGAGAAAAAAATGATAGATGAGAAATATATTTGTTGACATGGAAATTTGCTCACAACAAATTGTTAAATGAAATATACAGAGTAGGAAACAGTATATACAGTGATATCCAAGTTAAAGGCATACATTTTTATAAAGAGTTATTTAAAAAGCTGTAAATATTCTTGAAGAAGGCTCACCAGAATACAAAAAAACTGTTATTTCTGGGTGGTGGTATGATAGGTCATTGTTGTTTTATTCTTTTTGCTTCTTTGTAGAGAAAAAAAGCATTTATATAATCATTTTTTTTTAACATAGGAAGAAATTAAAAGCTGTGTTCTCTTAACTCTCAGCCAGACTCAGACTGGTGTAGGAAGACAAACATTCTCCCACTCTGATCTCCAGGGAAGCTCTTCTTCTGGAAACAGTCCTTCCCCAAAGCCTCTTTGGCAGTTTGGTCGCCAGGCACAGTCACATCTCCCACAGACAGAGCAAGATTGTAGATGGTCTTAAAGTCCAAGAGCATGGGTTTTATTCTATAAGTAAACAGACACACTGAAAGTTTTTAAGCAATGATACAGAATCAGGATATATTTCCTCCCTCTGTCTCAAGATTTTCTACATTGTAGGTACTTAGGAAACCATTGTTGAATGAATGAAGGAGTGATCAGATGGCTGAGATAATGAATAGAAGAGAAACTTTTGATGGCCTAGAGTAGAAGATCTGTGGAAATACGTTGGCAGGTTATGGACAAAGACTGTATGGAAGAGAGTTGGTGTGTAAGACAACTCTGGATTTGGTGTTTAGAGACTGGAAATGAATGACCAAGAGAAACTGGAATTCAGAAGGATTAGCTTTTATCTCTGAAAGAGATATAATAGATATAAAAATAGATATAATATAAATATAAATATAAAAATAGATATAAAAGATAATGTTACTTGGTTGTCTTTGACTATGGAGACGTGGAGCATGGAGTTGGAAATGAGAGTTTGGAAATCCAGTAAGAGGACTGAGATTTTTATGGAGAATTCAGAATTATGCCACAGGCAGGCTGGTTGAAATTTGAGAGTGGATGCTTAGAGAGAGCGGTCTGGGGGATTAAGCTGACCTGCATTTGGGGGGGAAGAACAAAAGGGGAGCCAATGAAGCAAATAGGGAGACTGGCCAGTGAAAAGGACCCTTCTCCTTCCTCTGTGCCTGAGATGGCTATGCTCAGGTGCTTCTGCAGCATATTGTATGCCCTCCATCACCAAATTCTCCCATAGAAATATATTCTTATTTTCCCCCTTAAAATACTAAGGGGGAAAATTTCAAATGTATCCAAAAAATTGAGATTAAGATCATGAACTCAATGTATCAATTGTCCAGTATCAGAGTTCAATAAATAAAGCAGAACCACCCAGATGTGTGTGTGTGTGTGTGTGTGTGTGTGTGTGTGTGTGTGTGGTATGTCTAAATATAGGTTTCCTTAGCTATCCAAAAGTAGAGCATTCCTCTGAAACCATTCACAAGCCAAAATGGTGTAAAGCAAAAAGGCAATTACCATTCATTTATATGGAAAAATTTTTGAGTGTCCCCAGACGTAAAAAAGTAACACCTCTCAGGTTTCTTTGATACTTTTAGCCATATCTTGCCAAAGGACGCACAAAATAAATCAAGATAAATCACAGATGCTCACAGAAACAGTTCAAAGCTATGGCAGCTTGATGAGATGCTGAGTGTCGTCCCCAGGGAAGGAGCTTGGCGGCGCCACTCTCGCTGCCTGCGGCACGCACTGCCTCTGGGACAGCTCACTGCAAGACAAACCCTGAACATACATTTGCTTTTGGCCTTTTCTTGGCAAAAGGGAAAATCCTCTTAGGATTTTACTTGGTTAACCAAAACAGGTACTAATGTAGGTCTTTCGTCAAAGCAGAGTGGCATAACATGAACTTTCAAAAGTAGGGATACCTGTATACATTATGTGTGTGTGTGCTTGTACGATCTTGCAACTGTGGGCCCTGGTTCCACAGTGTCGGTAAGGCTGTTGTCCTTGTCCTGGCCTCTGCTGCTGGGATTTAAGTGCCCGGAACAGGCAATCAGGAAGGGAAGCTGGGTACAAAGTGGAAGGGAGCAAGAACAAGCCGGAGCTGGGAACTTGGAGGACAGACTGAAACTCGTCTTGCCTCTGACCTTAGTAGCGTGGGTGTCCTGCTGAACTTGGGTCCCTTCATCAAAGAGCTAGAGGCACACACCTTGCCCTGGAGTTGGAGAAGCTGAAGAGAGTTCCAAGAGTAGGTGGAACAGATGTAGGCTGTCCACGGCCTCATCGAGCTGGTGAATGAGCAGATAACGTATGGCTATAAAAATAGCTCTAGCTTTACTTCCATCCCCCAAATTCCACACAAGAATGGCTCCGATGGACCACCCTAACCAGAAACACAGAGGGAAGAGAGCTCTGGGAAGTGAGATTCAGTGTGGCCAAGCTGACACATGGTGAAGCCTCCACACCTCATTGCAACAATTATCATCCCACGGTGAGCTTTATTTCATCAGCCCCTCCACCCTCTCCTGTCACCCATCCATTTGGGGGGAAGAAAATGCTAGGCGTCATACCATTTTATCTTCAAATCATGTCGTACGTTAAAAGTTGAGATTTTCTGCATCTAAACCACAAGGTTTTTTGTTTGTTTGTTTGTTTGTTTGTTTGTTTTATTAAGATTTTATTTATTTTTTAGAGAGAGAGCACAATCAGGGCGAAGGGCAAAGGGAGAAGCAGACTCCCTGCTGAGCAGGGAGCCCGATATGGAACTTGATCTCTGGACTCTGGGATGCTTAACTGACTGAGCCACCCAGGTTGCCCTAAGCCAGGAGCTTCTTGAGAGAAGGATCCTTGTCTTAACTTAACTTGCACCTCACATGTATAGGTATCATAAATGCTTGTTGACTGAGTGATGAATGCCTTTCATGTGAATGAGTAAAAGTCTAGCGAGAACAAGTTTGATGTTGTAAGGCAGGCTTTGCCCTGAGGAATTGGATTCAAGCGTAGATACCTCCATAAAGTTGTCAGTCCTTTCTCTCCAGTGCCTCTAAGTCGAAATACCCACTCCTTTGTGCCCCATGGTGAACATTGTTATACTTCTAGCACAGTACTCATATACTTTATTTTTAATTTGTTTACATGTCTTCCCCTTCTATTAGATCTAAGCATCTAGAAAGAGAGAATCAGACTATCGGACCTCTCTGGCTTTTATCTTTTAAAATTATCAGTTGTAAAAGTGATAATATTGGCCTCCCTCACCAGGATTCCTGTGAAAATGTATTGTGAAGGGAAAGAGTTGGACTTTTCTGTTTTTATTTTTCTACTGCCTTGGGTTCATGACAATTACTTATATATAATTTTCCATTATACCTAATATGTTCAAGGTCAGTGCATGGTGTAATATACGTAGGGAGTTAGAGACTCTCATCAGGACAATGGAGGTGCTGCTTTTCTCACAAGAATTGTGAAAGGAGGGGC
>PISX010026951.1:0-23702 GCA_004024625.1 Mellivora capensis | reverse complement strand
TTTAGACCAATAATGGTGGTGGTTATTTCTGTAATAGAGGCGTTGCAGACACAGCAGGCAGGATGATACAAAAATACAAAGAAAAGAATATAAGGCATTGTGATAAATGTTTGAAGAGCAAACACTTCTTCTCATTTATATCTGTTTCTTTATCATCCCAGACATTGCTCGTTATAACGCAGACTCAAAACCATAGCCTGGTTTGGCCTGGCTTGACCCACATTAAAAGACAGAAAGTCTCAAGCTATAGATCTCACTACTCCAGACCTACTGAGTCAGAATTTTCGTATATGTAACCAGGCTTATGTATTTTTATAGAGATTTACTGATACCCCTGATTTATACCTCTGATTAAAAAACACTGAGTGATATTTGGACAGCATAATATTTAGACAGTTAACCTATGCTGGGGATGATAATAAGACATATGACTTATAATTTATTAAATTATTGCTGGGAGGTTCAGTCATTTTCAATTGTTGCTACATAGTAGAATCTTTTCAGAAGCTTTTAAAAAATTCTACAAATCAAAACCACAGTGAGATACCAACTCATGCGCCAGTCAGAATGACTAAAATTAACAAGTCAGGAAGCTACAGATGTTGGCGAGGATGTGGAGAAAGGGGAACCCTCCTACGCAGTTGGTGGGAATGCAAGCTGGTGCAGCCATTCTGGGAAACAGCATGGAGGTTCCTCAAAAAATTGAAAATAGAGCTACCCTATGACCCAGCAATCACACCACTGGGTATTTACCCTAAAGATACAAATGTAGTGATCCAAAGGGGCATGTGCACCCGAATGCTTATAGCAGCAATGTCTACAATAGCCAAACTATGGAAAGAACCTAGATGTCCATCAACAGATGAATGGATAAAGAAGATGTGATACAGGGGGCACCTGGGTGGCTCAGTGGGTTAAAGCCTCTGCCTTCGGCTCGGGTCACTGGGATCCAGTCCCTCATCGGGCTCTCTGTTCAGCTGGGAGCCTGCTTCCTCCTCTCTCTCTCTGCCTGCCTCTCTGCCTACTTATGATCTCTGTCTGTCAAATAAATAAACAAAATCTTAAAAAAAAAAAAAGATGTGATACACACACACACACACACACACACACACACAGGAATACTACGCAGCCAAGGGGTTGGGGGACAAATTCTTGCCATTTGCAATGAAATGGATGGAACTAGAGGGGATTATGTTAAGTGAAGTAAGCCAATCAGAGAAAGACAATTATCATGTAAGCTCTCTGATGAGAGGAATTTGAGAGGCAGGGTGAAGGGTCACGGGGGGTAGGGAGGGAAAAAATGAAACAAGACGGGAGTGGGGAGGGAGACAAACCATAAGAGACTCTTAATCTCAGGAAACAAACTGAGGGTCACTGGGGGTGGGGAGGTTAGGGATATGGTTGGATTAGGGACATTGTGGAGGGTATGTGCTATGGTGAGTTCTGTGAACCGTATAAGACTGATGATTCATAGACCTGTACCCTGAAGCAAATAATATATTATATGTTAATTTAAAAATACAAAAAAAAAAAACCTAACTAAAAAAAAAAAAATTAATGATTGGGGCACCTGGGTGGCTCATTTAAGCCTCTGCCTTCAACTCAGGGCATGATCCTAGGGTCCTGGGGTTGAGTACACACATCAAAACCAGAATTGAGAACTACTAACATAGACAAACTATCCACCATATAATTAACAAGATAGCACTTTTGATTTTCCTTCATTGTATTTATAGAACTCTGGTTGTTCATGAGTATAAAATTTATTTCTGTACTTCTATTTAAAGTATATGGATGACATATATAATATTTAGCCATGCTTCCTTCATCCTAGTGATTAATAAGAGTTTTGTACTTATTAATTATATTATGATAATTCCCAGGCATTTAAAGATGTTTTATATATACTACTCATGGAATTAATTACTTAGATTTATATCTCATTTTTAGTAACTAGATAGTGATGATAATGTTAGCTGCTACTATGAATAGGCCAAAGATATATAAAGGCTCAAACACAATAGAATTTTATTTCTTCTATAAAACTACTGGGTGAGTTTGGCAAGTCAACCAGATGATGTCATGTATGCATTCATTCAGGAAGTCCAACAGATACAGATTCTACTGTCTTCAACATGGGATTTCTAAGATGACTCTGGGTATTCCAACTCTATACTGGAAAAGAGCTCAGGAAGACTTTATGTCTCAGGCTTGGAAAAGCTATATGCTGACTTCATTTACATTTCATTAAATAGAATCAGTGACTATGTCTAACTAAAATGGAGGACAAGATATATAATCTTTCTGTACAGCAAAGAAAAATATGAAATAATATTTTCTACCATTGTCTAAACTTGTGGATTCTGAAAAATTATTTGCTTCTTCTCTTAAAAATAATACATCCTTATCCCTCCTCATGAGAGAAAACCCATAGCCCCATCCAGATACTCTGTTCAAAACTCAATGTATCTCAGTTGGCTCAGTGGGTTAAACATCTGTCTTTGGCTCAGGTCATGATCCCAGGGTCCTGGGATTGAGCCCCACATCAGGCTCTCTGCTCAGTGGGGAGCCTGCTTCCTCCTCTCTCTCTGCCTGCCTCTCTGTCTACTTGTGATCTCTGTCTTTCAAATAAGTAATAAAAAAAATCTTAAAAAAAAAACCCCAAAAACCTCAAGTACAGGATCTCTGCTGAGTCCTGTGCATAAAGTCCATAGGTGCTTCCCTGGGGCTAAAAGACAAGCTCTTTGCCCACCCTTGGTGACACATCTAATAAATATAGTTGGAATAGAGGCAATAGAAACACAGTAAAAACTTTCTGTTCAGAAAGGGAAGACAGGAAGACACAGCAGTCATTGGTCAATAACAGTGATGACTTAATATATGTATACCATTTTGCATGCGTGTGTTTGTGTGTGTGTGGTGTGTGTATACACATATTACAGGACCTTCAACTGCTGTTCTCCCTGCAGCATTGTACACAACCTTATTCAACTCATGAATGAGTTTGATTCATGGATGTCATCCAGAGATTGTTCTAATTCTAGACACTGAAATTGGGCACAGGTCTTAATATAGGCCATGATGTCAGGAAATGTTATAAATAACAAAATGTTATAAATAACAAAAACCATTAGTCTGACCCAGAGAAGTGACTTGGTAGTTGTTAGGTGGTGTAATATTTTATAGTATAACTACTATTTATTACATTTTAACCCACAAGAGAAGAAAATTTTACCACATGGGAAAACTCATTATATAACTCATTGCTATTCTATCTATTCATTTATAATACCTTGTCTACTTATTTTCTAAAACTTCTGCAATGACCAGATTATGTGCATCTCTGATAGCATTTTCATTGACAGCCAAAAATTATGTTCTCCCATCCAACTCATGTTCAGAACAAGGAATCTTAAAATAATACCAAAACGTGAGCCAAAAGTGTGTTCTTATTTCAAATACCACTCAAGCTGATGGATGACAGCTATAATAGATCTCCTTAGTGTTAACTAAATATCTCATATCTGATTCTGAGTTTTATGGAAATATTCCAAAGTAGTCCAGAAATATTATTTTGATGCTTTATATTTAGAATAAATAATGCTTGGGGATCTTTCAGCATAATTTATATAAAATTTAAAACTAAAATTTGTATTCAAAGATAGAGGTGAATTTAAGTAATAAAAAGAGTTGCCTTTTCCCAAACATTAAAAATAAGAATTGATGGAGTGCCTGGGTGGCTCAGTCTGTTAAGTGTCCAACTCTTAGTTTCAGCTCAGGTCATGATTTCAGGGTCATGATCTCAAGGTTGTGTGATCAGCCAGTTGGAGTCCCTGCTCAGCAGGGACTCTGCTTCCCCCTCCTCACCCCGTCTCACCTACCCCCTTCCTGCTTGGGCACTCTCTCTATCACTCTCTTTCTAAAATAAATAAATAAATCTTAACAAAATTAGAAGTGATAATCCCCTATTTAGACAATAACATTCCCCCAATAAATGTGTAGTCTCTATTAGCACCTATATTTTACTTTAATTTGAACTTCAATGACTTAATGGAAATTAGTACAAAAACATTTTTGAAATTCATATAACATGTTAGTGTTACTATGTTTCAAAAATAAATGTTTACTTGGTGGGTTTGTTTAAAAAGAAAGAAATATGAAGCCCCCAAAATAGAACTATCTCCTAACTGGTCTTATTTACTCTGTATGTGTTATGATTTATTTTATCTAGGATTCCTTCTGATTCTCTAGTCAACCATGTTTACAATATTATTTCATCTTCACATACTGAGTAATGAAAGTTGAATGTGGCTTGATTAGACTGAACTCTGAATAGACAGAATTCACAGTATTGTACAACTTGCTTAGTAATCAATTCGAGACATGTCTACAAACTAAAATCAAGTCTGGTACCATTCTAACATTTCAGATAAGCAAATTGGGTAACCTCAACAAAATAGTATTACCTTTAAGGGTATGCAGTGGATGCTAGCATAGATGACAACATTTGTAGGGAATTAATCAAAATCCTATAATTAAAAATGGGAAATTTTAATTTTAACAAAAGAGCAACACAATACAGAAAGTTTCTATGTGGGGAAAAAATTCTATTTTGCAATTGAAGTTTTCTATTGATTTTTTATAAACATTCTAAGCTTACTAAGTATCCCTCATGCTCCAAGCATTCTTCTAGGTTCCAGAAGGCTATAGTGGACAAACATGAATGGCTGTGCTTTGAAGTTTGAGTTATGTAGGTGAGACAGGTAGTTAACAAGCAGAAATACAATATAACTACAAATTGTGCTACATACTATGTAATAAGTTAAAATTAATATGTTATTACTGAAATTTAACTGAGATCTGAACGACAAGGAATAATAATAATAAAGTTATGGGCATTTCAGACAGTGGGAAAACACAAAGGTAAAATGCTTTATGTAAGAAGAGAGTATGGTGAAACCAAAAAAACTTAAATGAGCTGGCATCACTGATGGGAAGAAAGAAAGCATGGGGTCAAATAAAGGTGGAGAGATATACAGATGTCAGACAATATCAGGGTCCTGTAAGTTACTGTAATAATTTGCGATCCTTCCCTAAGTGTAATAGGTGGTTATTAAAGGTTTTTCCTTATTTATTTTGTTAAGAAAGCAAATTATATGAATTGACTTCTACGTTTTAAAGATCATTGTGATATTTGAAGGATCAAAGGGATGATGGCTGGAAGAAGAGAGAAAGCCAATTAATAAGCAGAAAATTGTTATTGAGTTCAGCTGACAGAAATATAGTGGCATAGACTAAGGTTGTGAAATGAAGAGACATAGTAGTAGACAGATTGTAATGTATATTTCAGCTAAAATTGATGACACTTTCATAACACATTGCATAAGTGCAGACAAATATAGGTAAAAAGTAAAACCCAAACATATGAGTTGAAAACTGGGTCAATGTCAGCTACTAAAATATGAAAAATAGTGATGGGATGGTTATCATGTAGTGGTTGACTAGGTCATATTAATTTTGTGATGCATGTGGGATGTCCATATGAGATTTATAAAATACTAGTGTGGAACTCAAGGGAAACATTAAGATTCCTCAACATAGAAATATTAACTGGAGTTACATGACAGGAAAAAGATAATCTGTGTGAGAAAAGAAAGGATCTGAGAGCTAAACTCTAAGAAGTGTGACATGTGGAGGACATATTGAAGGAAGAACCTAGTAATGATGCTACCAAATAAGCACCAGTAGTGGCACAAGGAAAGCCAGAAAAACCTGACATCATGAAAATGGAGAAATATATATTAAAAAGGACTATAAACAAACTATATTCAGCGCTAAAAAGAAATCAAAGAATATAAGGCTTAAAGGTTTGCATCATATTTAGATATTATGGAAGTCCTTGGTGAACTGCACAGGATGTTTTCTGAGAGTAAGTGTGGTTAGAAGCTAGATGGTTGTGAATAAAAAATTGCCTTGAAGTTGAAAAGTGGTATCTATCCACTTTGATGGGAACCTGAGTTAGGGAAACAGCTGGAAGAAAATTTGGTGTCAAGAAAGATTCTAGGTTTGCTTGAATTATTTTAAAGATGATTCTAGATCATGCTGAATACTTATGGGAATGATCTTATAGAGAAGAAGGTTAAAATTTACAAGAAGGTGACAAGAAGTATAACAAAGAGTTACCAAGAACAGGAGAGGGCTGAGTTGTTGTTTTTTTTTATCTTGGTTGCAAGTGAGCAATTTTGTCAATGTTGGAGAAGATATAGACTAATAAACTAGAATACACGCACACACACACACACAACACGCACACACACAACACAGAAAAACCTTTGTGACACATGGAACAGCAATCTTAAGTTTCAGGCTTGTGCCAATTGCTCTTGCCTCCCAAGTTTTATGAGGGCGAAACAAACTATTCCAGACTGATGCTGAAGGCAATGGTTTTCTTTATAGCTAAGAAAAACCTTAGGTTAGGAAACCTACATCTTTTATAATAGACTGAAAACAAGCCTTCCCAATCTTTGTCATGGTGGAAAACATTACCTTTATTATACAGGATGGCAAACACATTTGCCCTCTGCCCTAGAGGGAAACATCATTTTATCTTCCAAGGATATTTACTGTATAAATGATCTTGAAAAGATAGTCTGGAATACCTGATGTCAGTGTTTCTAATTGCATTGTGCAGAAACATGAGAAGCCCTTGGTGAACTCCCGTCTGTGTTCCAAGAGTAAGAAGTGAG
This sequence comes from Mellivora capensis, assembly GCA_004024625.1. Classification (NCBI taxonomy): domain Eukaryota; kingdom Metazoa; phylum Chordata; class Mammalia; order Carnivora; family Mustelidae; genus Mellivora; species Mellivora capensis. The sequence continues at coordinate 16,956 of PISX010026951.1, read as the reverse complement.
GGCTTAAATTTTGCAAGAAGAAAGGGTATTTCTTCTAGTTCAACAAAAGGTAATAAAGAAAGGATCTGAGTAAATGGAGATAATTTTATGGATTGATTGTTTGAATAGAAGTGTCCTGTTTTCTCAATGACGTGTAGGTAAAGCCATAGCCAAGACTGAAGTGTGGAGAGGTAGACAGTGGAAACATAAGAGTTCATCACTATAGAAAGTGGGAAAGTAAATTTAGTAGAGAAGAGACATGCTAGAAGGATCGTTGCTTTGAGGATATGAACCAGGAATTCATAGTGATACCAGTCCACCTGGTTACATGATTTCTTCAGAAATCAGTTGTACCCCAAAAAGGCTATTTCCCAAGTTGGAGCAACAGAAAGGAGTAAGACAAATTTAAAATATTGTATGGAAATAGCTACATTGATAAATTATGGCATCCAACCTGGAAAAAGAGAGAAGTGTTGAGAGGAGGTGACAAATTGGTTGAAAGAATCCAAAAAGTTCAATGAATGAGTCTTAATAAGTTTTAAGAAACATCATACTGGAATACTATAGCAAACAAATCTTAGCTTTCAGCAGAGAGTGGAATGTTTGAATTAATTATTTTAAGGGTAGTGGAGTCTCTAGTAAAGTGTGGTTGAAGAAGTGGATGAATTAGAAAGAGTGAAGTAAGCTATCATTGGAATAAGGATAAATAAATAAATAAGAATAAGTAACAAAGAGGCAAAGATGACAAATGGAATGAGGAGAAGAGAGGGTGATGTAGCATCATGGTGTGAGCTTAATGCAGCAAGGAGTTTTTAAGAAGGAACATAGTCCTTTATTCCTTTCTGACTATGAATTAGCAATATAATTTATTATAATTATAAGATCACAGATTAATATTTACAACTATTAAATATATGTAAATATAACCTATCCTTAAGATCCTTTTATTTTTAAATAAATAAATAAATAAAACATTTGTAAGGTTTCCTCATTTCCATTCATAACAGTTTACTTACTTTCCAAATGTTTTTACTTTAAATAGGATTTGTTATTTCCAGGCACCTAGAAAATGGAAAGAAACAAGTCAAAGTTAGAGTAAAAATATCTTCAATGTACTTATTTCAAAGTGCAAATGACTATCATCATCCTATCAGTATTTAATTTTGCAGTAAGACCACATTCTGACTACTGTGTTTAATTCTTGTTGCTGTATTTATAGGAAGGACACAACTAAGATTGAAAAGGTCAAGCAAAATGACAGTAACTAATTCAGAAGTGAGATGTCAAAAATTGAAGTTATAAAGCAAGGATTAACCTATAAGCAATTCAAGTACATTTATATGAAGAAAAACACACATACATAGGCACACACAAAAGCTGGTTAAAACAGTATTTGAAAATAAATTGACAAGGCCAGTAAAAGTGGCAAATTATGTGAGCTGAAGAATGAACTTCTGTAAAAAAGGGAAAGTGAAGATAAACTGTTAAGTCTAGGAAGTACCTGTATATTTTAGAAATAAAATATTTATACTATGTGTATTAATCTGAAGCTATAGTATACATAGGAGAAGTACATTTTCATGTCATTGATACAAATTTAAAAAAGAAAATTAATCATACAGCTATTTTTTTAGTTTATTATTCTGTGTTTATGATAAGTATTGTTTTGAATGCCAGACTATATTGCAGTTTGGGTTTTAAACAGAGGATCTTTCCAAATTGAAAAGTCTTGGTAAAAATGAGTCTAGACCCAGGCTTACAACTTTCACAAAAATTAAGTCAAAATGAATCACAGACCTAAATTTAAAATGTAAAACTATAAAACACCTAGAAAAGAACATAGGGGACCTTGACCTTGAGTTTAGTGATGACGTTTTAGATACAACTGCAGAGAAATGATTAATGAAGAAAGAATTGTTGGGTGGACTTTATTAATTAAAAACTTCTGTTCTCAGGGCACCTGGGTGTCTCAATCATTTAAAGCCTCTGCCTTCTGCTCATGTCATGATCTTGGGGTCCTGAGATAGAGCCCTACATTGGGCTCTCTGCTCAGCGGAGAGCCTGCTTCCTACTCTCTCTCTCTGCCTGCCTCTCTGTCTGCTTGTGATTTCTGTCTATCAAATAAATAAATAAAATCTTAAAACAACAACAACAACAACAAAATACTTCTGCTCTATAAAGGAGACATTCTCAACAGGACAAAAAGACAAGCCACAGACTCAGAAAAATAGTTACAAAAGACACACCTGATAAAAGACTATTCTCCAAAATATACTACACTTAAAACTCAACAGTAAGAAAATAAAACAACCTAATTTAAAAAATGGGCCACTATTTGAGAAATCTCTGTACATATGCTCCATATTGCTGTGAACCTGAAACTACTTTAAAAAATAAGGTCGATTTAAAAAAAAATCAAAGGATATGAATAGATATTTTCCCAAAGAAGATATACTAATGGTCAATAAGCACATGAAAAAAATGCCCAACATCTATTTGGCAGTCAATGCAAATCAAAATCACAGTGAGATATCACTTCACACCCAGTAGTATGACTGTGATCAAAAAGATAATAGCAAGTGTTGATGAGTTGTGGAGAAACAGAGCCCCCCACATTGTCAGTGAGCATAAAATGGTGCAGTTAGTTGGAAAACTTTTGGCAGTTCCTCAAAATGTTAAACAGATTTACCATATAACTCAGCAATTTCACTCCTAAGTAAATACCCAAAATTACTAAAAATATAACTATACAAAAATTAATATGTGGACGCCCACAATATCATTGTGAACCACAGAGTAGAAACAACCCAAATGTCCACCAAATGATGAATGGACAAAATATGGTATATCCACATAATGGAACATTATTTGACCATAAAAAGGAATGAAGTACTGATAGATGTTATAATACCAATGAATCGTGACAATATTATGCTAAGTGAAAGAAGCCAATAATAACAAACTACTTATTGTATGAATCCCCCTATATGGACCATTTATATTTCATTTATATGAAATGTTCAAAATAGGGAAATCTATGGGGACAGAAAGTAGATTTGTGATTGCCATGGGCTAGAAGTAGAAATTGGAATGCCTACTAACAGATACAGGGTTGGTTGTTTTACTTTGTTTTGTTTTGTTGGAGTTTTTTATTTTATTTTATTTTATTTTATTTTATTTTATTTATTTATTTGACAGAGAGAGATACTGAGAGAGAGGGAACACAAGCGAGAAGAGTGGGAGAAGGAGAAGCAGGCTTCCAGCAGAGCAGGGAGCCTGACACAGCAGGGCTCGATCCCAGGACCCTGGGATCATGACCTGAGTCAAAGGCAGCCTCTTAACAACTGAGCCAGCCAGGTGTCCCATTTTTTTGTTTGTTTGTTTATTTGTTTTGAATGATGACAATATTCTAAATTAGATTGTAATAATAGTTGCACAATTCTGTGAACATATTAAAAAACACTTAAATCCAAATTGGTGATTTTATGATATGCAAATTATATCTCAATAAAGGTGTTAATTTAAAAAAATAGTCTAAAGGCCTTAACAGACATCTCACCAAAGATACACACTTGGCAAATGAGCATAGAAAAAGATATTCCACATTATATGTCATCAGGAAAATGTAAATTAAAACGATGAGATACCTATTAGAATGGCCAAAATCTAGCACACTCACAAAACCAAATGCTGGTGAAGATGTGGAACAACAGGAACTCTCATTCATTGTTGGTGGAAGTGCAAGATGGTACAGCCACTTTGGCAGATAGTTTGGCAGTTTCTCACCAAGTGAAATATATTTTTATTTTTTCATTTTTATTTATTTTTTTTAAAGATTTTATTTATTTGTTTGAGAGAGAGAGGAAGAGAGGGAGCATGTGAGAGAGCATGAGCATGAGAAGGGCAGAAGGAGAGGGAGAAGCAGATTCACCACTGAACTGGGACCCCAAGGTGGGGCTTGATCCCAAGACCCCAGGATCACAACCTGAGCTGAAGGCAGATGCTTAACTGACTGAGCCACCCAGGAGTGCCAAAATGAAACAGATTTTTATCATACGATCCAGCAGTTGTGCTCTTTGGTATTTACCCAAAGGAACTGAAAATTTACATTCACAAAAAACCCTACACAGCCATGTTTATAGAAGTTTAATTCATAATCAACAAACTTTGAAAGTAACCAAGATGTTCTTCAGTAAGTGAATAGGTAAATTCTGGTACATCCAGACACTGGAATGTTATTCAGCACCAAAAAGAAATGAGCTATCAAGCCATGAAAAGACATGGGGGAAATTTAAAAACATATTACTAAGTGAGAGACACAATTTGAAAAGACTACATAATGTATGATTCTAAATATATGACATTCTGGGAAGGCAAAAACTATGGAGACAGTAAAAAGATCAGTGGTTGCCAGTGGTTGGAGAGAGGGAGGGACAGACAGGAGCACAGGGGATGTTTAGGGCAGTGAAACAACCCTGTATAATACTATAATTGTGCATACATGTCCTTGTACATATGTTCAAATCTACAGAGTATACACTAAGAGTGAATTTTTGGGGTGATAATGATAGACTTCAGATGATAAAGATGTGCCAGTGTAGGGCCCTCTGTTGTAACAAAGGTACACACTGGTGGGAGGTGTTGATAATGGGGGGAGCTATAGATGTGTGGGAGGCAAGGGATACATGGGAAATCTGAGTATCTTATGCTCAATTTTACTGTGAACCTAAAACTTTTCTAAAAAATATTAAGTCTATTAAAACATTGAACGCGCACACACACACACACACACACACACACATATTTAGAGTAACTCCCACAGCATTGTGCAGATGTCCTCACTTTTTGCTGAAGGCCAAGCAATGGTGGGACCACTCTGGCCTTGGGTTATAGGGATTAGTGATGAAAATTCTTATGTCTGAAGCTCTTGGTTCTTTAGCTCTGAACTTGCAGGCTCTTGCTTGGGTCATGAGAATCTTGGGTGAGAGTGAGATGCCCTGGGGTATAGCCTCTGTAGATCTTGTTCTCTCCCTTCAGGTTTTTCTATCTCCCTGGGATTCCCAAAGTAGACCTTTAACCCTCATCTTATTCCTTCTTTTCTAGCACACCCAGCACAGTTCTGTTGTCCTTCCCAGTCTGAGCTGTCCGGCACAAAGTCTTCAGTAAGCTCAGATATTTCTAAAAGACAAGTGCATTTGATTGTAAGCAGTCTTTTCTTATTTCCTCTTCTAAATTTCCTAAGGAAGGAAATGGAAAATGTCTGCTTATCTGCTTGAGTTTCTTTTCTTAAAGCAACCACAACAACATCAACAATGTTTAAAGGCTAGAACTCAAGATACTTAATGAAGAGGTCATTTTCTTAACAATTATTCAAAGTGGTAAAGAATTCTGAATGGCTTGAATATTAGGTTTGACTATCACTGCAATTAAACCTTAGTAAATTTAAATCACATAATTTTCAAAGTTCATTTGGGATGGTCTTACACTCATTCTTTAAAAAAAAAATCACAGAGTGGCCATATTTTGCTGCTGGAAGACATTCAGTTTCTAAAGTTTGAAACTGAGTCTTCTACCTCCTTCTAAAGTAGTTCTTTATACTAACTCCCACTGCCTTTGAATTATAAAGAAAATCCACTCTTTATTTTTTTTAAGATTTTATTTATCTATTTGACAGAGAGAAACACAGCAAGAGGGAACACAAGCAGGGGGAGAGGGAGAGGGAGAAGCAGTCTCCCCACTGAGCAAGGAGCCTGATGCATGGCTCAATCCCAGGACCCGGGGATCATGACCTGAGCCAAAGGCAGGCACTTAACTGACTGAACATCCCAGGTGCTCTGATGACGACCTGAGTTGAAGGCAGTCACTTAACTACTGAGCCACCCTGGCACCCCACAAATCCACTCTTTAGAGAGAAAACCAAGCAGTGTTTAAATATTTCTTTGTTGTTCCCCCTAAGGTGTTAAGCAACCCAATCCTTCTTTTAGCATATCACGAATTCAGCGTTGGAGCAGCTAATTCCAAGATCTCTTCAATCAATCAACAAGCTTGCATTAGGAGAAGTCTTTCTTATTAAGAATTTCAGATTCTGGGTAGGAAATATTTCCACTGTGATCTTTATTTTACAACAATGAAAGACCCTCAATTCCCACACCATCCTGTGTGGAAGATAAGTGGACACTCCTTGTGAGCAACATCTGGAAATCATTGTGCGACTATTATTAGCTAATCATTTGAAGATCTCTGATAGGAAAAAGGGAGAACGCTTTCTATTACCAAACTAAGCATACTGTCTAAACCTATGGGAACAATGGATGAAATTCTTAATAATGAGAAACAGGTTGTATTATTACTAAAGGTTTATGTAAGTATTCAGTTGAGCATACTTATAAATAAGGAAGCAGGTCCTCTTTCTTGCTCTCTCTTTCTCTTTGCTTTGCTTTTTGTCTCAAGGTCAAATTATCAAAAATGAATATAAGTATTAATAATAATTAAAGGTATACAAAATTTGCATGTTACAATATATATTTTTTTCAAGTGTTCAGTACAGTGCTGAGTAAATACTGTATTTATATTACGATTAAACTCAATTATCAGAATAGCAACACTTAGAAGTTCAGTTGGTATTGGTAAGCATAAAGACAATAAGATATGTTGATAATTTTCAACCATGAATTATATGGGATAACTGCATGTATTTATTTACACACTCTATTTTTTCTTTTAAACGTCTTGATTTTATTCATGTTTACAGTTACTAAGACACTGCCAGAAATACATGATTGTTGAGGTTTTGTAGTTTTGCCAATGACTCATAAATCCTAACCATCAATCTTTTGACAATGAGTGCCTTCATTTTTTCACATTTAATGCTGTGTTAAACTTTAAAACTTACTATTGGAGTTGTAACTATATGATCTAAGTAGGTCAAAGAAAAAGTAAAAATTGCAACAAATAATGTGATGGATTGTTCCATAAATACAAGTACATCATTCATCCTATGAGGACTTCTAGATTCATTGGAATTCTTTCTATACAGATCTTAAAATGTATAAGTAAAGTAAGTAAATACTATAAGTGGGAAAATACTTTTGATTTATAAGCAATTTATTTAGTAAAACAATGAAATCCCCAATTCTTACATCTTCTGACATTGTGAACATTTTGTATCATTGGCATTGGACTCTCAATTCTACGCATTTTAAACAAAACATTTCAACATAAAAGCTTTTATCTGGGAGATTAGTTTTTTTAATATATACTATATATGCTGTTACACATTTTTAATACTCCTAGAACATATATGGCAATTAGAAAATGCCAAATGCATAAAAATCAGCCAAGAACTTATTAAACTCTAATATAAAGAGTATAATGTTGAGCGTAGTAATTGTGCTTATGGTTTTCAAAAATTATTTTGGAGCCAAATATATTGAACAAAAGCTAATTTATTATAATTATTATCTTTTTAATGTTACCAGATACATTCAGTGTAAAGTGAATCAGAGCAATTGGTTTAGGAGATGTGTTTCTGCTGAGCAATATTTTAGGGAGCAACCAATGGGGCAGTAGCAAATTGTCCTGCCTACTGTTTCTAGAACTGACTGAAGACCCATATGCATGTAATATACAAATACATACACGTAGATATATGTATGTATATATATATATGTAGATGTTTATATATGTAGATGTTTGTATATGTGTCTGTGTGTTTGCATGTGTGTATTTACATACACATACAAACACATACTTCTCACCTTAAACGGTGCAGATAACGTGAAAAGGGTTTGTCTTCCCCCACTGAATCATCAGGCTTTAGGTTATGTTCTTTTCCCTTTAAATCTGTCCTCAACATAATTTTGCCTTCCTCAAATGTTGTCAGGATAAGTGAACAAATTTCAACACACCCAGTTCTCTCTGAAGCACTGTCCTGAATGTATTCATCTCTTAGATGCTGGAGTGCTTTGCTTTAGCCAGAATTTTTTCTTCAAATATGTTAAGAATAATTAAAGTTGGGGCACCTGGTTGGCTCAGTTCATTGAGCAACTGACTTTGATCAGGTCATGATCTCACATTCCTGGAATCAAGCCCCACATGGGGCTCTGGGGTCAGCTCAGAGTCTGCTTCAGATTCTTGCTCTCTCTCCCCTCCCCTGCACTCTCTCTCTCTCTCTCTCTCTCTCTCAAATAAATAAAATCTTTAAAAAAAAAGAATAAAGTTGTAGAACTCCTCACTCTCTAAGTGTGCAATTTCATTATTATGTAATTAGCTCACTGTCAGTCTTCTTCTATTTCTCTGAAAGTAAATGATATAATCACACCCAGGAACATTGCTTTAACTATCCATAGACCAGGTAGTTTTCAACTCGTTATCTCTGGGACCTCAATATTGAGTTCCTCTCTCTTATTTCCAATAGCCTTTAGGATGTATTCAGTTGAATGTTGTAGGCACTTGAAACTCAAATCTTCACAAGCTGCCTCCTTTTAGGTTCCTAGACCCAATTCCAATGTGAGGGCAGAGAGTTCCGCTATAGCTATAGCACCAAGCGACTGTGGGACATCAACTCATCGTCTGAGAATTTAACTCAATTCAGACACCACCGACCAGGGATAGCATTGAATTCCACCGTTTAAGAGATCAGCCCTACAGAACTGCCTCTCCCCCAATTTTAGCTATCAGTTACTAGCTCAGGTAGTTTAGTTACCTGTGCTTCTCACTAACAGTTTACAGACTGGAGATTCTAAGGATCCCTTCAAACTCAGAATGCCAATCATCAACTCTAGGTTGTTACCTCTACCTTTGAATGACTGATGGGCTATGAATTAGAGGTTCCCAGGATCTCCTCTAATCCTGAGGCCAGTTCTCTAGCAACCAGCCCTCATTCTTAGGTTACCTAATGGCTTTCTAAAAGGCACAGTTAACATAACAATAAACACCTTTGTTGCTTTCATCACTTAGAAAATTCCAAGTGTTTGGGAAGCTCTGTTGCAGAAATGGTACAAAAACCAAATACATACTTCTTATTATAAATCACAATATTATACTGCCCACACATTTCTCCCTTCCTGATGTGTCCTTCCCTTTGTTATTTCTAAATCAGTAAACAAAACCACTTACCACCTAGTTTCCCAAATAGGAAAGCTAAATTTTATCCTTTACTTCCTTTTGTCCTTCATTTTTAACGTACCTTCAGTTTTTCAATGTCTTTTAATTTAGATTGGAATAACATTTTTAAAAACTCATCCTTTCTTTTCCATTGCCACTATCACTATCATTGCATAAGGTATAAAATAACCTTGTATTTTCCTCCTTGACAGTGCTTTCTCTTTCCACGTCATGATCAGAATGGTATTTTTAGGAGTGCCTGGGTGTCTCAGTTGGTTAAGCATTTGCCTTGGCTCAGGTCCTAATCCCGAGGTCCTGGGATGGAACCCTACTCAGCAGGGAACCTGCTTCTTTCTCTGCCCCTTCCCCGTCTCCTGCTCTCTCTCTCTCTCAAATAAATAAGTAAATAAAAGTTAAAAAAAAAAGAATGGTATTTTTAAAATATAAGTCTATTTATTGGCCTTCTTAAAATAGTTCACTTTTTTTCCCTTTGTATATAGGATATTTTCTGGATTTTTTAACATATGAAGTAGCTCTAAATCCTGAATTATGTATTAAATGTGTGATTTATAAAATTCCCTACAATAATTTTATCTTTTATTCTGAGCACTGATACTCCCTGACTTAATTTAAGGACTGCTTAGACTCGGGTAAACTCAGCCACCTTAGGATTTTTAACTTGGTCAACCAATTATTTGAAATTTGAATTTCAGATACATATTTCTGAAAAAAAAAAAAAAAAGTTTTGCAGCAAGAACAAAGCTACCTGTAATATAAATTCACTTTTCATTTGCAATAGAGATACAAATAAAATTATTTGAGATCTTTAAATTCAGACTGTGGTTTATATATTTTCTATAAGGAAGTTGAAAACTCTTCTGATAACAGATGTATTAAATGTGTATGAAAATACAGATATAAAATGTTTGTGAATTTACCTTTATTAAGTAAATTTCTAGCCAGTATATAAAGTTCCATTTTTGCTTTAGAACAAATATTTTCTTTAATAATCACACAATAAATATTTATCTGTGTCTGTTGTAATTGTAAGTAAGTACATCTCACATTTTATAAAGCTGAAAGAAATTTGTATTTAGAGAAAAATCAGTTCCAAGAAGGGTGATCAATGAAAATTTTACTGAAAATGCATTTGAACTGCCCTTGGAATCTAAGTGGGAATTGGACAAATAGATATGGGGAAAAGGCATTTTGCATTTTTGACATGGAAAAAAGGCAAGTTATTAAAAGACTACAGTTAAGGCCGGACAGTTTGGTCATGAGTTAAAAAACAAATGGTTGACAAGAGTAAAGAAAGCTCTGATAATACAGATTTTTTAACTTGCTACTGAAAAAAATTCAAAACATGGCTGCCTTCTCTCTTTCACTCTTCTAGATATTATATGAACTTACCTGGAGCTTAACTGCCTTAAATCTTTGTTGATTTCATTTCTTTCAACGTTTCCTCTCTTGCTTGACTTTCTTTTTTTATATATTTTATTTATTTATTTGACAGAGAGTACAGCAGGGGGAGCAACAGGCAGAGGGAGAGGGAGGTGCCCTGTTGAGCAGGGAGCCTGGTGTGGGGCTCGTTCTCAGGACTCTGAGATCATGACCTAAACCAAAGGCAGACTCTTAATGACTGAACCATCCAGGCTTGACTTTCTTGACTTTCAATGCAAGCTATGCTACAAGCCATATATTCCTTTATTATTAAGAAACCCATTTTTGAGGTAGTCTCTGTGCTGGCAGGGGTATAATAAGTTAAGAATACTTAAGTGCTATGTGGACTCCTTGGAATCTATTATGTACTCAAAAATATAAGGATGATAATGTGAGATTTCTATTCTCAAGGAATTTGTCTCGTACGAAAAAAAAATAAAGAAATACATGCGATTTCTATGTAAGCTGATATTGTTATTATCTCAAACACTGCATCTTTTGTGACAGCTTCTTGATATCCACAAGCAGGTGTGATGCATGTAGCATCCATGTAGCATCCAAATCCCCTTATACTATACAGTGGAACTGGCCAAGCTCTTGCCTTATCCTCACTTATAAGACAGAGTATGTGTATTTATCTTTCTATCACCTGTGAATTTAAGAAAAGCCTATACACATAAAAAATATATATATATACATATACATATACACACACATATACTTAGTAATATGTTGGTTTAAAAAAATCTGAGGGATGTGCACAGCAATATTAAATAATGTTAAACAGTTATGGAGACTGAGAATATGGGCAAGACCACTGGAATTAGAGTGGCCATTGGTGACCTTAGACATTCCAGTCTCAGTAAAATGGCGGGCACCAATATGAGGTCAAAAAGAGCTAAAGACAAAGTACAACCCATTCTGCTATTATCTAATTCATGCATTCCTAAACATTGCCACACTGGGCACAACAGAACAATCAGTTCTGTAACACTTACAGAGAAATTGGGGTTAGGATTGTAACACTCAAAACTCTGTCAATGACACATTAAAACAATAAAATGAAATAGAAAACTTTGGGAAACTAATAACTATAGCACAGTTTTAAACCTATTAAACCTAACCTATATTAGTCCAGCAATATGTAAAACATAATTATAAATATATCAATAAATATATGTAAAGAGTTAAGAAATATATAATATATAACATATGCTATAATAAATACTACACTTGAACTTGAAAAAGACTTGGGATTGCTTAGGGAAGTGGACAGAGGAAAGGTTGTAGCAGTCTGAGAGTTATTGAGAGGTGATAGAAGGAAGATTATCTGAAATCAGACAAAAAGTCATAATTGCACATGGAGGTGGGTGTGCTTATAACACACACAACTAACACACACAACGGCTGGAGGTCCCTGCTGTGTTTGAGGTGCATGTGGGTGTGTGTATTGTGCATTGTTCTCTGGCTAGTCTCAGCTGGGCGTGGTTTTCCACATTCACCTAGTGCTTCTCACAGACGAAACCATGTATAAGTAAATACAAAATCTGCATTCTGCTCCAACTGTTCCTTAATATGTCACTCTTACTGGACAGCATTCCCATTTTCAAAACAAGCATGAGAGCAGAACTAACTATAGGTAACTATAGGTTGCGAGAAAGTGTGATGACTTTGGCAGTGAAAAGAAAGAATGAGAACAAGTGTTGCAAATGTGTCAAAAGAAGGAGAAAGTGTTTAGAACCAGATGTGACCAGATTAAGAAGTAAGTGATTGATAAGGTCCTACTTAAAATAACCTATCCGGGGGAATTTGCGTTCTGTCAAAAATCAAAACTTAAATTGTAGAAACCAAGTTCTAGTGATTGCATATAACAGAGAGGGAAAGATATATTCAGAGACTATATTGGGATTCTTTCTGGGGCCCTGCAATCCCATTCTAATTTGGCACAGTCTATACCAACAAGTAAAACCACTCCTATAATAGAAAGATGCCCATATTAAAAATATTACATCTTTTCCCAAAACTGTCTTTTAATTCTCTTTATGGAACTGTTTCTTCTTCTTCATCATCTTTTTCTTCTTCTTCTTCCTCTTCTTCTTCTTCTTCTTCTTCTTCTTCTTCTTCTTCACTTTATAACTCTGTGTCAAACGTGCTAAATATTGACAAGTTTAGCATATCTTACTTGGCAGGAAAAGCTATGTTCAGTTTTCTTCCAACTGCTTCCAGATCTGTTTGGGCAGGAAAATAATGTGTTAGCCTTCCCACATCTAGGGCTTTGTTAATTTCTATTTTAACAAGGATAAAATATTTAACCTAAGTGGAATTTCAAACACTGTTTTTTGAGAAAATCAGAAATCATCGAGTCTTCTGGAATAAAGAATTTCTTTCTGACCAAGGCCAATGCAGGAACATTCCTTTTTAGCTCCCCATAGGAACTCATTTATCTGGAACTAAAGAGCATAGAGAAGAGAAGCAGAGCGAGATGGACAAAACTTCTTTTTAACGAATTTGACTGAGCCATTTCTCAAGAACATATCTGAGTTTTAAAGAAGGTAAAGGATCTTATTTTAAGCTAATGGGTCACTTGTTCCTCTTGCTAAAATATCTCACTTAACAGAAATTACTTGGACTTTGCTACAACACAGTGTTCTGAGAGCAAAACAATATTTTATACAGGATAATTATGAAAACCAACAGATTTAACTCAAGTAAATGAAGAAAGACATGGGATCAAATAAATGTTGACTTTCTTATAACAAGACTCCCAAACATGCATATGTATCCTCAGATTCCATACAAGTTGCATATTTCTGTTGTACATCAATTCCGACACCATATCCCCAGTGCCTTCCTAATCAAATAGAGAAATTCTCCAACTCGGTCTGATTTTCCATATTTTGCTTAAGAGATTTTTCCAAGAGAGCCAGTGAAATTCATTCCTAGTTCAGTTTTTAATGCCTCACTAAGAAGCCCTCATTCATTCATTCATTCATTCATTCCTGAAAGCTCTGGGCCTTGTTCCTTTCATAGTAATAATCAAGCATTTATTCTCTGTTCTAATTTCTTTTTCACTTGATTATTTTAATTGCCGGAATTGACGTGTATGTGTATTATGTGTATATATTGCATATATATATATATATATTCGAGAAGATATAACAGCATATACATGTTATATAGAGAGAGAATTTTAGTATATTATACATATAGAATTTTTTAAAAATCCATCCCTAGAAAACATGAAAATGAGGTCACAAAATCCAATGACTAATATGCATAGATATGCAAAAGCAAATTTCTGCTCTTATAAAATTTCGCAAAGCTTTAAGCAGGCACATTTACATATCTAAATCCCTTGGCAATATAATTCAACCACCACTAGAGTTATTACAAATGAACTAGGGCATATGCTTATCAGGATATGCTAAATTCTTTTATACTGATAGTCTGTTTCAGCAAAAGCTTAATTTCAGATTACTGTAAATGGCACATGCAATATATCTGGTGATGTATTACAGTAATGACAGAATAAGAGAAACATGCAAAGAAACATTTCTCATAAACTGAAAGACACAATGGGCAATAGGTCTTTTCAAATGAAATGTATTTTTACTAAAACCATAAGTTTGTTTTCATTATTTTTTTAAAACCTCATGCCATTTTTTAGAAAAAAATTTAAATTTCAACTGCTGAGTAACTGTTACTAATGTAAGTAATGACAACATAATTTTTTTAAGATTTTATTTATTTATTTGACAGACAGAGATTACAAGTAGGCAAGAGAGGCAGGCAGGGAGAGAGAGGAGGAAGCAGGCTCTCCGCGGAGCAGAGAGCCCAATGTGGGGCTCAATCCCCGGACCCTGGGATCATGACCTGAGCCGAAAGCAGAGGCTTTAACCCACTGAGCCACCCAGGCGCCCCAATGACAACATCATTTTCAAATGATTTTTCTGATTTCAATTTTTTATTTAAATTCTGGTTAACATATGCAGATGGTTTCATATATATAAAGTTGGACTTACAGTTTATTGCATATTTCTGAAAGATAGAAGAGAATTCATCCTAGGTATTAGAGCTACAGCACAAAAAGGTTACACTAGTTGTGTAAATTTCAAATCTAAGAAACCGTGTCTCGCATCCAACTCTGAGTTCCTTTTAATCAAAGTTAGCAAATCAGATTATGAAAATAACTGCTGATGGTGACCCTCAAGATGTTGTTCTTGTCCCTCAAATAGTTAAGATTTCCTCTATGTGACATAATAACCCTGTTTTAGAAATTTCATCTTTAATATTCCTATATGAATAGGAAATATTAGGTCAATTTATGTCACTATATTTTATTTATGCTGGATTTCTGATGAATCCAGTTTTATTGTGTGGTATACTGAGCATTTTTATGAACTCCCAAGTAGGAGTGAAAAAAACTGGAGTTATTCAAGGCTGGAAAAATGTTTGAGTTGAGTGGAACCTGAAACATAATCTGCAAACCACGGTTTCTCTTCATTTTATGTATATTTCAAGGGAAATTTAATTCAGATGTTTCTGATTAATGCACACTTAGCTCATCAAACTTGTTGTGCAAGAGTTATTTGATTTCCAGGAAGCCTTTCCCTTTCCAAGACATTTCCCTCTGTACAAGGAAGTCTAGATTTGCCTGTGTTAGATGCTATGCAAAACTGGAAACACTTCTGGTGTTTTTTTTTTTTAATGTGTCTGAGTTCATACTTTTACTTGATGAGAACTTTTAAAGCAACTATGTCCCTTGTCTTCTTCTAAAAGCAGTAAAAGAAAATAACTGATATACTCGAAGTGACTTAATCAAACTCCACAAATTAGAAAAATAATTTGTGAATTTATATTACATTGAACCATACAGTCTTTGACTGCAAAATGGCTAACACGTGTTAGAAACAGTAATGGAAAGAAATTGAACCAAAAGTCAAGGGATCTGGTTCCTAACCTCAATTCTGCCACACACTTCATAGGTGATTTTAAAAGAATCATATTGTTTTTCTCTTTTTTTATCTGTAAAACAAGGGGGTTGAATAACATGATTTCCCTGGAAATAATTCTTAAAGTTCTGTCTAATTCCTGAATTCAGTATACATTTTATCAATAGTAACACACACACACGTATATATGTACATATATATATGTTACTATCACATATATATATGTTAGTACATATATATATGTGAAATAGAGCTCTGTTTCAAAATCATCAAAAAATCTGTTTTACTTCCAGAAATTAACTTAATTCACTAAAATAAGTTTATAGCAAAATATATCTTGGTCAAAATTTAACTAAAGTCTTATAAAAATATTTTCTATAATTTTCTGTTAACTATTTTATTAAAAAGAAGTGAAAGATATGGCTGAGACTGAATATGGGTTGTTAATATTCTTTCCAGATTAGAGTACAGTGTTTTCATATAACACACATGTACAGTTATTACATCAATGGCCTTTATATTAGAAGTAAAACAACAATGGCGTTCCTAAAACACTGAAAATTTTGAGATCATGTTCTTAATTACCATGGTTTGTTTTATACTCCAATAACAGACAGCCCCCACATTAGTTTAAAACAACCATCGGTCATTTCACAGCACATGTCCTTTGTGGGTTATCTGGGGCTGTGTTCTATGTTGTCACTCCAGGATCCAAGTGGATGGATACTTCATCTCAGTCTTTATTTGACAATCATGACATGAGTGGGAAAGACATGAGAAATCACCAATGGTTCTCAAACTTTTACAGGAGGTAGCTTATAGCTTCTGCTGTGTATTAGTGACTACTGCAAGTTACCTAGCTACATGGGTGCTTCCAACAGGTGAGAAAGCACAAGTCTAGCATGTAACTGGGAAGCAAATGAGAAATAAGTGGTGGACAGTATCAATGACTTCCACAACCACACACAGAGAAAAATGTTGTGATTTTTAGTGTAGCAAGCTAATTAAGAAAAGAAAGTTGAATGTCTAATCTTAGATTTTTGAAATCCAGAAGTGATTTTTTAATTGAAATAAATGAAAAAACCATGTAATTAGATACCACCAACCTTTATTTTTTAATATATTTTTTATTTCTTTTCAGTGTAACAGAATTCATAGTTTTACACCACACCCAGTGCTCCATGCAATGCGTGCCCCCCCATAATACCCACCACCTGGCTCATCCAACCTCCCACCCCCCGCCCCTTCAAAACCCTCAGGTTATGTTTCAGAGTCCATAGCCTCTCATGGTTCATCTCCCCCCCAATTTCCCTCAACTCCCTTCTCCTCTCCATCTCCCCATGTCCTCCGTGTTATTTGTTATGCTCCGCAAATAAGTGAAACCATATGATAATTGACTCTCTCTGCTTGACTTATTTCACTCAGCATAATCTCTTCCAGTCCCGTCCATGTTGCTACAAAAGTTGGGTATTCATCCTTT
>PISX010026950.1:0-23685 GCA_004024625.1 Mellivora capensis | reverse complement strand
TCTCTCTCTTTTTCCAGTCAGCCAAAGAGTCTCATATAACTCAATGCAATCACAGGGGTGACATTTCATCATGTTTGCCACATTCTGTTGACTAGAGGCAAGTCACAGGTTCTGTCTACACCTAAAGGTAGGGGGATTACAGGAGGTTATGAATCCCTGGAGTCATTATAAAGTTCTGATTATCAGTTCTCAAATATTAGTCATTGCAATGTTTAAGATAGTAAAGGTTAGGGGCGCCTGAGTGGCTCAGTGGGTTAAGCCTTTGCCTTCAGCTCAGGTCATGATCTCAGGGTCCTGGGATTGAGTCCCGCATCGGGCTCTCTGCTAGGCAGGGAGCCTGCTTCTTCCTCTCTCTCTCTCTTTGCCTGCCTCTCTGCCTGCTTGTGATCTCTCTCTGTCAAATAAATAAAATCTTTAAAAAAAAAAAAGATAGTAAAGGTTAATACTTTTAAGGGTGAAATATACAGTTATATTTGTGTGAGATAATTTTAGATGATTTTTCAAACCACAATAGGCCATTTTCAAACACTAAAACTAGTTTTGTAAAAATTTCCCATATTGACTAGCTGTCTTATGTTCGACTTGTCTTTAGATTTTAGAGATTTTAAGTGGGAAAATTTTTAAATGAGAAAAAAAATTCTAAAATATAAGGGCTCCACAGATTTGTATGAAATCTCTAATCAACTTAATTTATTCACATGAAAAATTAAATTATTGGAAATTATTATTTCCAGGAAATAATATTATTGGAAAATATTAATAATTTTTAAAAATCTTTTTTACCCATTTGATAAAAACAGACTTTTAATGTTGGTTAGAAGAAAGGATGAAGTCACATGTCTTTTTTTCACATTGTGAATCTAACTTTCTAATCTTTCACATCATCTAATCTAAGATTATAACCACATGAATTTTGCTCTGCATTATTAACTCAAACTGCATTTGGTTAATGGAACTTGAGAAAATAAACTTTATTCAAAAGACAATGCATGAAACTCTAAATGAGATCAGAGGAATCATTGATAAAGGGCATAATTTCAGATAGTGTAATTTATAGTGTAAGGAGAAATGTAATTATGTAAGCAAGCAATAACATTTAAGTTGCTTGTCAGTCTTTACTATTTCCCCTTATACATGCTCTAACACCTTCGCTACTGTCTACCCTGAAATGCACCTACATATGCTTATGTTGGCCCTGTTAGCTCAATGAAGCACACTGAGTGACATATCTCTGTAGGAGACATTACTCAGCTCCCTTCCATCAATAAGATGTGCCCTTTTGAGTTGTTTTCCCAATGCTATAATTGTGATGCACCATAGTGAGTCTTCCATCCAATGGGGAGCAAGGATTACTTTGTTGTTACACATCTCATAGGAATTTCATTTTTTTGTGTGTGTGAACAGCACAAAAATTTCATAGGTATGCATCATTTTTGGCACAAACTAGGCAACCTGTCTCATTAATGTGCACATCTAGAGTTGCTATAACTATCAGTAAGAAACTGTGTTAAATAAATGGCTTTGTTTTTTCACCTGCTAGGCTCTAATAGCATCCCCAAAGTAATCTTGGTCTAACAGCTTGAGTCTTTTGCAAAAGCGATCAAGTGATCAATTCCTTTTAACACTGAGAGGTAAACTTCAGTGCTGTGCAGAATGCCAGGTGCAGGAACAGTTGTCATGAATAACACTAGAAATTTAATATGAGTCATACAATTTAGCATGGGTCCTTGCTAACTGATTTTTTTTTAGGTCATTACACCATGTCTGAAAGAAGTGAGGCAGGGGGTCTAAAGAAAATCAGACAGTTGATCTAAAATTATGTTTTTATTCCTTCAGAAAATAGTTCTTAAGTATCTAAAATGTGCTAGGCTGTGCTACGCATAGATGATAAAGCAATAAATTAGGTTGATTTGGTCACTGCTGGCATAGAATGAACATTTTGATAATGGAGAGAGATAAATATATGCAAAAATAATAATTTAACTAAAATTTAATTATCCTGTGATACAACAGGATATTTCAATGTGTAATAGGAGCAGATAACTTAGAGATTTAGATATCTCATTTTCAAAGAATCTAATGGATCTGAGTAACATATCTGAATTTGATAAAGATTGATGCATATAATTTTGTTATTCAGTATTGCCAATCAACATGTCTAATATATGCCCACATATATTTGGGAAAGAATTCCTTTAAACCATCTATCTATGACAAAGCCATGATATATTGTAACTCTATATTATAAATAAACCCATCTCATGCAATATTTATAATTAAAATTCATAAAATGAGAAAGTTAAGATTTTCATAATATCTGATTATCATTTCACATTTATTATTTCTTTAAACATACTTGGGCAAAATAGTAATTTAAGAATATAATTCATATATCATATTTATGAGCTAATAAGATTTCATTTTTATCATTTCTGATTTTTTAATTTAAATTTACAACCTTAATATATTGTATTAATTTCATTGAAAGAAGATGTATCTGGGCATTTTTTAAATATCTGTGTACCTTGTTTCATGCTGTTTTATGAAAAATACAGCAACAAGAACCCTATGGGTTAATTGAATCCACAGTCGAGTATTCACACATTAATTAACTTGAAGGAAAGTCTATTGAAGTATGCAAACTACCAAGTCAAGGTGTCAATTTCATTTTTATTTTAATCAGATAGTCCAATCTGTGAAGGTGCTTATGGTCCTAGATAGTAGAGGGATGTGTGGAAGTTCATTAATATTGCTATAATGCTTCTGAAAAAAAGAACAAAACCTATGTTTGAAATGGAGGTAATTTAATTACATATTTATAGTATCCCAGGAGAATTCACTGTGGCTATACTTTGTAGACTTTGCTTTTTGTGTGAGTGTAATTTATTTAGTATAGGAATTAATTTGGAGGTGTTGATCCTAAGGTTAAGAATTCTCCAGACAACAGCAGTCCTTAAACTGGTGACAGGTATTTTAGTAGAAGATATCAAAAGCCAAAATAACCTACATTGCTCCTGCAATATATTTAAGAAAAGTCTCAAGTGATACAAAGCAAAAATAAATTACCTCTATAGGTTATCTAAGCTTATTTGTTTTCCTAAAATTGTAACAAAGTCTTAAACATCAAATTGAAGTATAGACCATTGGCTTGGGAATCAGGATATCAGGGTTTGCACATCTCACAAATTCCCTGGAATCAGGACAGCAGAGTTTGCATTTTATTATAAAATAATGGGGTAGGTAAAGGATTAACTTCAAGGCTCTTTTAGTATGAACTTCTACAATCTACAGTAATGTACAAACTTTTCTTTTTTCCTTCTTTTGATTTTTATATATTTCAAAATTTTTAAGCCCCAATTAGGTACAGAAAACAGAATGGCAGTTTTCAAAAACCTAAAAATAGAATTACCATATGACCCAGCAATTTCACTTGTAAATATATACCCAAAAGAATTGAAAGCAGGGACTCGAACGGATACTTGTTCACTTGTGTTCATAGCAGCATTATTTATAATAGCCAAAAGGTAGAAACAACGGAAATGTCCATCAGCAGCAGATGAATGGGAAAAACAAATTGTGGTATGTACATACAATAGAATACTCAACCTTGCAGGGAAGGAAATTCTGAACATGGACAAACATTGAAAACATTATGCTAACTGAAATAAGCCAGTCACAAAAGGACAAATTCATGTTTCCACTTATCTGAGGTACCTAGATTAGTCATATTCATAAAGACAAAAAGTAGAATGGTGGTTCCTAGGGCCTGAGGAAGGGAAGTTATTGCCTAATGAGTATGTAGTTTCAGGCTGAGATGATGAAAAGGTTCTAGAGATGGATAGTGATAATGGTTGCACAGCAATGTGAATGTACTTGATGTCATTGAACTATACATTGAAAAATAGTTAAGACAGTAAATTTGGAGACACCTGGGTGGCTCAGTTGGTTGACCATCTGCCCTTGGCTCAAGTCATGATCCCAGAGACCTGGAACTGAGCTCTGCATGGGGCTCCCTGCTCACTGGGGCAGTTATTTCTCCCTCTTCTCCCTCTCGTCCCTGCTTGGGTGCTCTCTCTCACTATCTCTCTCTCTCTCTTTCTCTCTCAAATAAATAAAAATCTTAAAAGATTAAAAAAAGGTTTAAAAAATAAAACAATAAATTTTATCTTAAGTCTATATATTACCACAACAAAAAAGTCTTGAATCAGGAAAAATTTTGAGAAAAATTATTAGGACAATTATGAAAGGATCTAATACCCAGTACTATTCTTTGGGGAGATTATATTTTAATATGGTAGGTAAGTTTATTGTTGCCTCGACTAATTTTTGAAATCTTAGTCTTTTTTCTTTTTTTTTAATTAACAAATAATATATTATTTGCATCAGGGTTATAGGTTTCTGAATCTTCAGTCTTACACAATTCATAGCTCTCACCATAGCACATACAATTCCCCATGTCCATAACCCAGCCACCCTATCCTCCCCCCACACCTCCAGCAAAATTCAGTTTGTTCCCTGATATTGAGTCTCTTATTGTTGACCTCCCTCCTGATCCCACCTTGTTTCATTTTTTCCCTCCCTACCCTCCATGACCCTCTGCCCTTCCTCTCAAATTCTTCATGTCAGAGAGATCATATGATAACTGTCTTTCTCTGAATGACTTATTTCGCTTAGCATAATACTCTCGGGTTCCAACCACATGGTTGCAAATAGCAAGATTTCAGGTTTTGGGTTTTTTTTTAAGATTTTATTTATTTATTTGACAGACAGAGATTACAAGTAGGTAAGAGAGGCAGGCAGGGAGAGAGAGGAGGAAGCAGGCTCTCCGCGGAGCAGAGAGCCCGATGTGGGTCTCAATCCCAGGACTCTGGGATCATGACCTGAGCTGAAAGCAGAGGCTTTAATCCACTGAGGCACCCAGGCACCCCGAGATTTCAGGGTTTTGATGGCTGCATAGTATTCCATGAGATATATATGTGTATACACACACAAACACACACATATCACACATCTTCTTTATCCGTTCATCTGTTGATGGACATCTAGGTTCCTTCCATAGTTTGGCTATTGTAGACATTGCTGCTATAAACATTCAGGTGCAGGTGCCCCTTCGGATCACTACATTTATATCTTTAGGGTAAATACCCAGTAGTGCAATTGCAGGGTCATAGGGTAGATCTATTTTCAACTTTTTGAGGAACTTCCATACTGTTTTCCAGAGTGGCTGCACCACCTTGCATTCCCCGAAAGTGTAGGAGGGCGCCCCTTTCTCTGTGTCCTTGGCAACATCTGTCATTTCCTGTCATTTTAGCCATTCTCACTGGTGTGAGGTGATATCTCACTGTGGTTTTGATTTGTATTTCCCTGGTGCCAAGTGATGTTGAGCACTTTTTCATTTGTCTGTTAGCTATTTGGATGGCTTCTTTACAGAAATATCTGTTCATGTCTTCAGCCCATTTCTTGAATGGATTATTTGTTCTTTGGGTGAGTTTGAGAAGTTGATTATAGATTTTGGAGACTAGCCCTTTATCTAATATGTCATTTGCAAATATCTTTTCCCACTCTGTCAGTTGCCTTTTGGTTTTGTTAACTGTTTGTTTTGCTGTGCAAAAGCTTTTGATCTTGATGAAGTCCTAATAGTTCATTTTTTTCCCTTGCTTCCCTTGCTTTTGGGGATGTTTCTAGGAAGAAGTTGCTGTGGCTGAGGTCAAAGAGGTTGCTGCCTATGTTCTCCTCAAGGATTTTGATGTATTCTTATATCACATTGAGGTCTTTCATCCATTTTGAGTCTACGTTTGTGCGTGGTGTAAGGAAGTGGTCCAGTTTCATTCGTCTGCATGTGGCTGTCCGATTTTCCCAACACCATTTGTTGAAGAGACTGTCTTTTTTCCAGTGGACATTCTTTCCTGCTTTGTGGAAGACTAGTTGTAATAGAGTTGAGGGTCCATTTCTGGGCTCTCTACTCTGTTCCATTGATCTATGTGTCCATTTTTGTGCCAGTACCATAAATCTTCATGATTATAGCTTTTTAATAGATCTTAAAGACTGGAATTGTGATGCTGCAAACTTTGGTTTTCTTTTTCAACATTCCTCTGTCTATTCGGGGTCTTTTCTGGTTCCATACAAATTTTAGGATTATTTGTTCCATTTCTTTGAAAAAAAATTGGTGGTACTTTGATCAGGATTGTATTAAATGTATAGATTGTTTTAGGTAACATAGATATTTTCACAACATTTGTTCTTCCAATCCAGGAGCATGGAACATTTTTCCATTTCTTTGTGTCTTCCTCAATTTCTTTCATGAGCATTTTATAGTTTTCTAAGTACAGATTCTTTGTTTCTTTCATTAGGTTTATTCCTAGGTATCTTATGGCTTTGGGTGCAATTATAAATGGAGTCGACTCCTTAACTTCTCTTTCTTCTGTCTTGCTGCTGGGGTATAGAAATGCAACTGATTTCTGTGCATCTATTTTATATTCTGACACTTTCCTAAATTCCTGTATAAGTTCTAGCATTTTCAGAGTGGAGTCTTTTGGGTTTTCCACATAAAGTATCATATCATCTGCAAAGAGTGAGAGTTTGACTTCTTCTTTGCTGAATTAGATGCTTTTTATTTCATTTTGTTTTCTGATTGGTGAGGCTAAGACTTCTACAACTATGTTGAATAGCAGTTGTGACAGTGGAAATTCCTGCTGTGTTCCTGACATTAGGGGAAAACCTCTCAGCTTTTCCCCATTGAGAATGGTATTCACTGTGGGATTTTCATAGATGGCTTTGATGATATTGAGGTATGTACCTCCTATGCCTACACTGTGAAGAGTTTTGATCAAGAAAGGATGCTGTACTTTGTCAAATGCTTTTTCAGCATCTAGTAAGAGGATCGTATGGTTCTTGTTCTTTCTTTTATTAATGTATTGTATCACACTGATTGATTTGTGGATGTTGAACCAACCTTGCAGCCCAGGAATAAATCCCACCTGGTTGTTGTGAATAATCCTTTTAATGTACTGTTGGATCCTATTAGCTAGTATTTTGTTGAGAATTTTCACATCTGTGTTCATCAAGGATATTGGTCTGTAGTTCTCTTTTGTGATGGGGTCTTTATCTGGTTTTGGGATCAAGGTAATGTTGGCCTCATAAAATGAGTTTGGAAGTTTTCCTTCCATTTCTATTTTTTTGGGACAGTTTCAGGAGAATAGGTATTAATTCTTCTTTAAATGTTTGATAGAATTCCCGTGGGAAGCCGTCTGGCCCTGGACTCTTGTTTGTTGGGAGATTTTTGATAATTGCTTCAATCTCCTTACTCATTATATGTCTGTTCAGGTTTTCTATTTCTTCCTGGTTCAGTTTTGGTAGTTTATATGTCTCTAGGAACACATCCATTTCTTCCAGATTGTCAAATTTGCTGGCGTATAGTTGCTCATAATGTGTTCTTATAATTGTTGAATTTCTTTGGTGTTGGTTGCGATCACTCCTCTTTCATTCATGATTTTATTAATTTGGGTCCTTTCTCTTTTCTTTTGAATAAGTCTGGCCAGGGGTTTATCCATTTACTTTTGAAAGTAGATAGGCCTGATTTTCTTGAAAATCACTTCAAAAGATCAGTGAAGCACAAATTGAAAAGACTTGAATTTATATGTCCATCTTGGACTAAACTATCACTAACTTCTCCATTTAAAGAAAATAGCTTTTTCAGGTTGTTGTCACCTTTAAACTGAAGGCAAAATTAACACTTAGGTTTCAAAGAACTCTACTGAATACAAAGAAAAAAAGGAAAATTTTGTGCTAACAAGGCAAGATATTATCAAGATCTTGAAAACTACATCAACCTTCCTAAAAACTGATATAGCAAATGTATTCATGATACTGAGTTTACTTAGAGACATTTTAAAGACATTCTTTTCTTCAGAATAGAGATATTCTAAAGCAATTGAAGGTTAACAGTTGATGAGACTCAGGTTTTATCAAGTTCTATTTTATTTCTTCTAAACATCATCCTAACCTTTAATAGAAAAACATTTTAAATATTATGATAGAAAAAAATGAAACATATCAAAAGATTGTATTTTCCACTCTAGATCGAGGAGTAGACACAGGCTTCTGCTCACTTTCTTGTGG
The DNA here is from genome assembly GCA_004024625.1 of Mellivora capensis. Taxonomy (NCBI): domain Eukaryota; kingdom Metazoa; phylum Chordata; class Mammalia; order Carnivora; family Mustelidae; genus Mellivora; species Mellivora capensis. The sequence goes on along the minus strand of PISX010026950.1, from coordinate 15,567 downwards.
TTTTCATGTAAAGAATCCATGGATGATTTTAAATTAAAGATTTTTTTTTAGGTTTGCTTGGTTTTGTTTTTGATGTGGTTTGGTTTGGTTTGGTTTGGTTTTCTCTAGTTGTATCTGTTCTGTCTGCCTTGTCTTTAGGTGAGGGGTTTTATTTTGTTTTTCAACATTTTTCAAGATAAAAAACAATTTCGCTCTTTGTGGGAAGTAAAATTCACTCATTAATGGAATAAAATTCTTATTTGCTACAATCTGGATTTAAAACCTACCATCGCATCATCAGCATTTCTCTCTTGCAACAGTTATGGAAAGATACTGAAAACTCAGAAGACTATCTCTACGTCAGAGAAAATTCAGTATGGTTTTGTGGTTTTGGATTATATTGAAAGGCCACATTGATTGAAGGCCTTTCTAACTGCAGAAACTCCACATTGTGACTTGCTATTCCTTCTCCATCTAAATAAATCTAGATATTCTTATTTTCTTGTTCTTTTAATATTGTAGGCATTTTGTGTATGTTTTAACTTGTACATATTAATAATATCAGTTTGTTAGGTGTAATACTTTAATTAATTTGTTAATTCAGCAAGTATTTATTCAGCAACTACTGTGGACCAAGCAATATTCACAGTGCTGAAATAATTGCACTGAATAAACCCAGTAAGCAACAGTTTAAAGTTTTCCAGTGGTAGACCCCTCTTTTAAAATTAATAATTAGATTGAGTCACTTAGGTAAGTAAGGGAAATGGCACTGTGATCATATCTACATGTGTACAAATGTTCCTTCAGAGTTGGCTGATTGTTAATAGCATAATCTCAGGCTGGAATGAATAGCATGCCACCATCAAATGTACTATTATTTCTCATTACCCAGTGAAACCAGAGTGAGTATAAGCAATAGCTGCACATGATGATGAGCAAAGCCAACAAAGAGTATGTTTGGGAAGACTAGACAATAACAAAATATCGACCGTGATGATGTAATTATGTAGAATATAAAAAGACTTGTATCCTAAGTCAGAACCTGGATCACAATGCTACCTGTCACCCTACTTTGAAAACTATATGGCCTTAAATCCCTTGAGTTCACTGAACTTCAGTTCTGTCCCTGTGAAATGAAAATCAGAGCTGGCATTTGTAAGTACTTCCCACATCCTAGGAACTATTTTCAGCACTTTAAGTGTATTGATTCATTGAATCTTCACAACATCCCAGGAGGAGATATTATTACTGTTCCCTTCTTACACATGATGAAATGATGGTACATAAATTAGAAAATTGTCCAAAATCACAAAGCTTATGAGTGGGAAATGATATTTGAATCCACGAAGTCTTACTCCAGAGCCCATGCTCTTAACCTGTGAGTGTTTTTATGAGGCTATACGTATATGTAAGATAACACAAATGAAAGAGTTTTGCAATCTATTGTGTCAATAAAGCATAGTAATATTATTATGAAAGTGTGAATGATGAACACTTATCTATCTGTGTGAACTCATTTTTAAAGTAAGCAGAAAGTAAGTTTACTGCCCAAATCAGGTAAAAGCAGGTCATGTGCTCAGACTTGGCCCACTAAGACACTGTATGGGAACAGCAAGGAGAGTGCAGTCCCAGTATTTATTTTCTGGCCCTCTTCCCTCCAGGTTATTTCTGACTGGTTATGTCCCTGGATGGCTAGTCACTGCTCCTTTTCCGGCAGCTTTTCTCTCCTTTCCAGTTAGCTGCTGGCTCCCTTCTATTAGATATCCAAAAACAGAAAGAGTTATGTTTTGGTTTCAGGGTTTTTGTTTTTTGTTTTTGTTTTTTTTGTTTTTGTTTTCTGTTTCTTGCTCTGCATTATTCCTATGCTTTCCCTACAGTCTGCACATATCTTTGTAAACAATCCCTTTTATAAACCCTTCCAGAATTATCCCCAATTTGAATGTGCCATTCCTGTTGATAACCTAATTGGTATGGTATGTTTGCTCTTAGAAGACATTTGGGGCAGGGGGGGTGTTTCAGGTACTACTGGTAAGTTAATACAACTATTAACTAAAACATCTATGTTAAAGAATAATAACAATTATAATATTCTAGCGAAAACCTATCACTACTTTAGAAATATAATCTCTTAAAATAATTAGTACATTTAAAATATACAAAACCAAAGCCAAAGAGCAATATAGCATTCCCATGCATAAAAAGAGCCTGACTGTGACTTTTTCTAACTTACTTTCTTATGTAACATAGCATTACTTTCACACTTCTTAAATAATTCATACATACTTTCACAAGTTCAATGGCGCTGACTTCAAAACTCAAAATTTACATATTCTTTGTTTGGAAACATTACCATATGTTGGTAAACACTGAACCCATCTGGGATATTTTAAGCCTTTCCCTAATAATATTGTAAAGAATCAAATGCCAGAAAACTACTCTTTTTTCTGAGACAAATGTCAGTTAATCTCAACCTGAAGACATTTTACTTTCTGTCTGTGGTCTTCATTATATTTTATTATTTGAAAAAGAAAAGTAAGCTAGTCAATATTGACAGATGAAAACGAGAAACTATGACATTTCTGCCTCTACTAAAATATTGCGTGTGGATAATTTTGAAATGTGTTTACTTTATAAATAAATATATACACTAATATGGCAAAAGAAGTCAACAATACTTCATCATGTATAAAAATGCTAGATTTGAAAATATAAATGCCTACGCAAAAATAAGTAGCATTTTTATTTTCATGGACCACATTGCATAACTAATGCTTTCCTTTATTACTTGTAAACCATACATACTAGTCAAAGCAAACAAAGTATATTTATTGGATTTATACTTGCTACATTTTTCTTCATTTTATTCAACACGAGATAAGCAAATAAATAAAGTCTTTACTCATGGTAATCACTACTGTAAGGGAAATAACCTGGTTGCTATGAAAGATAGATTGACCTATTTCGGATGCAGAGGTCAGAGAGAGTCTCTTTAAGGAGCTGACATCTAAACTGATGTCTGAAGGATGAGAGTAACCCAGCCATGTGAACTGCATTCTAGAAGTAAGAAAAGGCATATGACCCTGAGCTGAGAAAAGAGTTTTCAATGTCTTGACAGAGGACAATTATAGCTGGACTCCAGTGAATGGAGAAAAGTGTCATGACATAATGATGGAATTTGGGGCTCCTTGGAGCCAGAGCATGCATGTGAGAAGTTTGAATTATGCTTTATGTTCTTTTTGGAAGATATTGGAAGTTTTTCAATAGTGATTTTTTTTATTATTTATTTATTTGACAGACAGAGATCACAAGTAGGCAGAGAGGCAGGCAGAGAGAGAGGAAGGGAAGCAGGCTCCCTACTGAGCAGAGAGCCCGACGTGGGGCTCGATCCCAGGACCCTGGGATCATGACCTGAGCCGAAAGCAGAGGCTTTAACCCACTGAGCCACCCAGGTTCCCCTCAATAGTGATTTTTAATTACCTCTTTAAAAGATGAGTCTAGCTACAATGTAGGAAAGGAATTGGATGAGGTTAAGTGTGAAAGGAAAAAAGTCAGTTGAAAGACTATTTCATTAGTTCCATCAAGAGATGAAGGTGGCCTGGACTGTTGTGGTGGTAATGGAGATGGAGAAGTGAGTAGAGTCAAGATACATCTTGAAAGTAGAGCATTACAAGACTTGCTGACAATGGTTTGGAAATGTGCGATCAAGCAAAATGGAGGACTCATAGTTGACTCTCAAGTTTCTGGCTTTAGTGACTGGGTAAATGGGGGTTCCAGTTACTGATATGGACAAGACCAGGGGGCTATCAGAAAATGACCAGTCTGACATTGGTGGCTAGCATCATCTTCTTGCCTTACGTCTGATATGATTCTTATCTTGGCTTCTATTCCTTGCTCCTTGGACTTCCTCATTCTATGTGATTCATAAGTCCTACTGATGGATACAGTGATACATTTCATGGCTGTTATTTAATTTATCTGCCTTCCTTGTAACACTTATATACTAATAATATGTGTCCTTCCTATATTTTATAAGTTATAAATAATTTCTAGAGTAGATAGAAATAGCTCCTTCTATTTGTCATATTTGGAATATGTTGGAGTGATTCTTTCACCTTCCATATCCTTCACTTCTCTCCACACCTACCCCCAGGACCCCACTCCACCCCCACTTTCAGCCATGTGGCATTTGGGACTGGTATGGCAACAAATTCAAACCAGACTGATGTTTGGAGCTTATAATTTGCTATGTGTGATAAGCAACTGGTACATGAATAAAGACTAAATTGCTTTCATTAATGAAGACGTTGATTTGATTCTGTCAAGGGATTATTTCCATTTCACAACTTTGTTTTCCTGAAAATTAGCATAAGAAGAAAACGGATAATTGTTTCTTTATTCCTTCTTTTTATATCATTCTCTACGATATAAGAATACTGGCTATGTGACAATTTTAGGAATATAAATATGAATAAGAGAAGGTTTTGACCCCAAACAGTTTAAAGTATAAAAGGGGAAAAGTGTAGTACTGACATCCGTCTGCTACTTTTCTCTCTGCCACTCTTATATTATGGATGTATCCAACAAGTTAGCTGTACTTTGTAATTTGGAGACCATGTAAAGCCAAAATATAGACAAAAGTGAACTTCAGGATTCTTGTTAAAGAATATTTATTAAATGTTAGCTAATATCATAGTATTAGTTAAAATGCTACAGACTCTAAAGGAGAGGAGGAAGTACATAGTTCTTATTATATATTAAAGGGTATTTTATTTTATTGGCTTTAACACGACAGTTTGCCTAACTCCGGGCAAGATGATGAATGAACATTTTCTAGTAATTACTCTACGCTAAGCATTATGTTTTTTGTGTTAAAAACATTATCTGATGTACGTCTTTGAAGCAATAGCACAAGACTTCAATTATAATCACCATATTTTAAAGGGGAGGCTAAAGTTCAGAGACTGTGAATAAGTTGTGCAAGATCATATAGTTCATGAGAGATGGAAGTGGGATGTAAGGCAGTCATCTGATTTATTTCCTCTCCTATGTACTAGAGAATTCTAATTCCTTCTATTTCTGGGATCATGAGTAAGGATGAGAGATCAACAGCCTGATCTTGTTTATCAGCTGAGTTTTACATAGCGAACTATGGTTAATACATGCAAGAAGACCCATAATTATTTGAGGGAGCCCTGGGTCCTAAAATCTTTTTATTACAAATACCAAATTTAGCATAGTGTCTTAGTTATTTTTTTATGTTAAAAGAGCAATAAATTCAAACTTTCAATTTCTAAACTTGGTTCTCAAAAGTAAGCATATAGACAAGATGTAGAGAAATCAAAACTTTGATATATTCCGAGGGAACATATCATCTGGTACAATCACTTTGGAGAGCAAGGTGATGGAAGATGTATATATACTTCCTACTATCTAGCAGTTCTACTTGCAGATTCAAACTTGAACATATCTTCATATGTGCCCAGGGACATGTGGGCAGATTTGTTCAATGCAACATTGGTTTCAATAAGAGTAATTTGAGAAGGACTTGCATTTCTATCAGGGAATAAGTAAATAACTCTTGGTATAGTCATGCCACGAGATACTATACAGTAATTAAAGTGAATGAACCAGATGTATATGCATTAGTATAGATAAATTTAGACATTTATAAAATGAACAATTGAATTAAAGGAATAATACACATAAAATAATTCATTTTAAGTAAAGAATAAAAATACTCCACAAATATTGTATTGCCCTAGGTAGTATGCTACATTTCATACTATACTGTATAATATATATTATGTTGTTACATTACATATAACATATTATTCATTTTTCATTTATGCATGTCTATAGTAAACACATGAAACCCTAGATGAAAAAGCTGCATACTGACTTCAGGTTTATGGATACTTTGGGGATAGAATTTGATTAAAGAGGTTACAAAAGGGACTCATTTATCTGGAAAGTTGTTTCTGTTTTGTTTTGTTTTGTTTAATTACGCAAAAACAGATGAAAACCATATCCTTCAAATGTTCCCCTTTGTTAAAACTGGGTAATGATATATGGATATCCATTATAGAATTGTATTTTTGTTTCTGTGTATGAAATTTAATAATAAACAGAAGGCTTGCCCTTGAAATGTTCTTTGTAAGAACATTATATTTACATTATAAAATTTCCTTTATTTACATTATAAAGAGATTTGTCTCCATTTTTTGTTAGTAATTCCTGTTTATGAAATATAATTTTGGAGTGAAAAGTATATTTTTAATGCATCATTGAAATGTATGCTTTTATATTAAATGGCTATAACAAATTTAAGGAAAAATATTTTGGCTGACATATAGTTATTTATCCTTTTTTGCAGTTTCAAAAAGGTACCCTGCCTATGATCTCACATTCAGCCTCACAATGGCAGCTTAATCATAAAATATCAATCACAACAACAGGCAGTGGAAATAGACTAGTGACACTCCTCTTTTCCAGTGAGTTAAGTACTTGAAAAATTTGTAAGTTCCCAGCTACTGTGATGGTATCCATTTCTTTGTTAATAAGGAAAGTAAGTCAGTTTTAAAGATGAGGTAAAATTAGAATATTATTTCACAAGTCATTTGCTTTTGAAGTCAGAAAATTGATCCAAGAATGGCTTGTTATTTGAATTCATCAGCCACGAAGTCAGTAACTATTCAGGCTTTTAGGAAGTAGTACCAGTAATAAGAAATACTGCTTTTGAGATATTATCACGTGATCTGAAAGATAGAGATGATGATTTTTAAAATAAAATGCCATTTGATTCTGAACTTATCTTTTTTTTACTATCTTGCTTTATTCACTAAAACTTCATATAATATTGTCAATTTAAAAAGCCATACAACTATCTCATTCTATACCCTTAGGCAACACAAACTTTTTCTTCTCTACAAAAAATTCTTTTGTCTATTTTTTTTAATCAGTTGCTTGCTATGTAAAATAATTGAAAAATAATTGATATTAAATAGTTGTTGGATATATATTTCTTAAAACAAAAGAAAAAAAATAAGTTGTTCTATTGTTAAACCCATGGCTTTTATTTTTAACTAGAAGTAAAACTTTTCAAACCTTTTTCAGAGAACAAAATCTCTCAACATTCCCTATGCTCTAGGTTCATTTTATATTTTAAAGGGTTAAAGTAAAAGTTTTAAGGCAAAGTTCTAAACCTCATATACCTTTCCATTCTTATTTACAAATTAATTCCTTTTTCCTGCTTCCTATGTTCACAGGGACTATCCTAATTCTCCCAGTAACCCAGATTCAAATCCTGTACTCTCCTATGTTTTCATCTCTTTCATCGTTAACATTCTCACTCTCTTAAAAGAATAACAAGAATCAAGAATCAGTTACCAAAATAACCATCCATTTTAGTACTTCTTATTACCCGGCTTCCCTAGACCCCCATGGCCTCAAACCTGGATTACTGCAGCAGTCTTCTAAATGTTCTCCTTGATGCCATTCACTCCTTATCTTGACAATCTACCCCCATCATACTTTTTTTCCCCCCACACTTCATTACTGGATTTAAATGTACAATCTGTTCTCTAATGATATTTACAAGTTCTTGTTTTCTGGCTTTTGAGACTTTGCATGGTCATTGTCAACACTGATTAGACCTAATGCTGGGACAGATATTTATTGAGCAGTTACTATGTGTTACCTATGTTACATGCAAGCAGTAGATACACATCGGTGAACAAGGCAAAAATGATTCTTAATGTACCACGGTCTTTAGTCTGTATTTTTCTTCTTTCTCTACAAAGTACAACTATCTTTCATTCTCCAATGAACAAATTCTGCTAACTTATGAAGTTTGGGAAATAGCATGATTTGTACATACACTGGTCATCCTGTTACATAGATCTTTATTCTTCTCCTTGCATAATAAAAGGGAGGGTATTTTGGAGGGGGGGAAAACTATCTAATCATTAATCTACCCTCCCACTTCTGTTGCTTCTGGTTTAAGATTAGTGTCTTTCATATCACTGGAAACATATCAGGAATTTCATTATTATTGGTATATTAAACTATGTAGCTAAATGGTAATTTTACTACATTCTATTCCATCAACTCCTGGGTCAGTGTGAGTGGAGGGAAGAATTGAGGTGACAAAAGCTGTTGAGTAACATGTATTAGATATGACTTTTCTTCTCTCTTTTACTTATTTAAGCCATAAAGAAAATTAATCAGTTTTTTCTAAGTTTAAGTACAGAGAATTAAGGACATAGTTTATGATCATATCCTAGGTACTATTTCTCTGCTCAATTTCCTGAGAAAATTTAATTATCATGTTAATAAACAAATTGTCTTTTTTTTTAAGATTATTTATTTATCAGAAAGAGAGCACAAGCAGTCAAAGTGGCAGGCAGAGATAGAGGGAGAAACAGGCTCCCCGCTAAGCAAGGAGACCCATGCGGGACTCAATCCCAGGACCCTGGGAACATGACCTGAGTCCAAGGCAGCCTCTTAACTGACTGAGCCACCCAAGTGCCCCCAAAATTGTCTTTAAATATATGAACTCTTACTACAGATATAAAATTAATACTTGAAAAAGTTAATAATGGAATACTACTTAGTATCTAAAAGGAAGAAACCACTAATATATGTACCAATGTAGATGAATCTCAATTTATCATGCTGTAAGAAAGAATCCATGCCAAAAAAAGATGACATACTATATGATTCATTTATATAAAATTATAGAAAATGCAAACTAATTCTATAGTGAGACAAAGCAGATCAGTAGTTGTCTGGGACAGTTGTGGAGGAGGAATGGATTACAAATGGTGGAAGGTGTATTTTGTTGGTAATAAAAACATCTGATATCTCAATTATAGCTATGGTTTCCCATGTATATACATATGTCAAAACTCCTCAAGTTATACAACTTAAATATATACTGTTAATTACATATATATAATTATATATAAATATATAGATATAGATATATACGGTATATTTCAAGAAAGAAGAAAAATGTAAATATTGGAGATACCAAGATAAATATGATCCAGATTTTTTTTCCCCAAAAAGGTACTAATTTCAGTAAAACAAAAGTATAGAATTATTTTAAAAAGGTAGATTGACCTACCTGTGGAAGTATTCAAAATAAAATAAGCAAGCTTCTGATTGAAAGTTCATCTGGCTAATAGAATTGGTTGATCATGTGTTCCAGTTTCTCTTTAAAATGTCTATAAAGTACATTAAAAACAAAAAAAGAATAGTCACAGGTATGCAGTCAGTTAGGATTAATAGCATATTGGCAGAATCTGAAAGGATTCTCTAAATCCCTAAAGCAGAAAGAATTGGATTGAATAAGATTATCATTGTTTTTTTTTTTTTTTTTCCTGGAAGTAAAGAATTTTCAGCCTTTTGCATTGTTTGATCTACTCTGAGAACCTCTTTTTTTTTTTTAACTTTTTTTTTAAAATTTATTTATTTGTCAGAGAAAGAGGGAGAGAGAGCGCGAGTGAGCACAGGCAGAGTGGCAGGCAGAGGCAGAGGGAGAAGCAGGCTCCCTGCTGAGCAAGGAGCCTGATGCGGGACTCGATCCCAGGACGCTGGGATCATGACCTGAGCCGAAGATAGCCGCTTAACCAACTGAGCCACCCAGGCATTCCAAGAACCTCTGTCTTTTAATTGATGCAATTAGACCCTTGTAATTCAAAGGGAATACTGGTATAGTTGGATGACTATTAACCATATTTGTTACCGTTTTCTATTTGTTGTTCCTGTTCTTTGTTTTTATTTTTGTCTTCACTCTTTTTTTGTTTTTGTTTTTGTTTTTAATTAAGCATTTTGTGTGATTATATTTCTCTACTTTTTTAGAGTATTGATTAAGCTTTTTAAATTCTTTTATTTATTTAACGTTTTTAATGAAAAGGACTGATATAGGGCTTGATCTCACAACCCTGATATCATGATCTGAGCTGAAATCAAGAATCAGAGGCTCAACGGACTGAGCCACCCAGGAGCTCCATACTGATTATACTTCTTTCTTTACCTTTTTTAGTGGTTGGTCTACAATTTTTCTAATGGAAATATATGCAAAAGCATTTGAGATAAATAAAATACATAAGATTTTTTCTCAAAATATAGCTATTTAATATAAAGTTTTCTGAAAAGATTTGTTAGCATAATAATAATAATAGCCTATTTATTTGCTAGTGATGCCTATTATATCCAAGTATTGAGCTAACACTCACTTTGTGGAGATTATCTTCTTAAATTTCCTACACTAACTCCATTAGATAGATGCTATTAGTTTATATATGAGAAAGTGAGGTACAGAGAAAATAAGTGAATTGCCAAGAGTTAAGCTGCTGATCCAGAATTCAAAGTTAAGAAAATCTAACTCCATATTTGACTTTTAAGGATTTTACATTATTCACCCTTATTAAGTAGGCTGCATCACACTTACAGGACAGCCAAATTAAAGAGACAGACATCCTCCATTCACTCAATTCCTATGTCTTCATGAGAACAATCATGTGAGTACTCAAAAATAATTTCCGTTTTTCAGCAAGTGAGAATGTTATCAGGTTTAGAGGTTTTGCTGATGCATGTATTATATGCAAATGAAACATTTTGTTAAGACTTAGTCATGTTAGAAGTATTCTGGAACATCAAATAATCGTGCCTAATTGAATTTAAAAACTTTAGTAGGTTATGAGCTATGGTTATTTTTTGGTTGACCAATTTAAAATCCTTTCACAATTTGGAACCCAAGAGACTGATTAAACTAGCTGAAACACTAGAAGCATCTGTAGAGAAAGTATTTCACTCATTGTTTTATTGTTATTTTTTCTAGCAGACTCACAAAGTTATATTAAACAAAACTAGTATTTATGTACAAATACAAGAAAGCAGAATTTGATTTTATGTAATATAAGAGTCTACAATGTTAACTCTTTAGAAATGTTTGTTTTAGATGAACTATTGTATGGAAAATAAGCATGTTTTAAATGAGAGTCTGATAAGCATCTTAGCAAAATATTTAAATTACAGTAACTGATTTTGACATCTTCAGTAAATGCCAAGAAACAGCTTTTACAGCAAGTTCATGGAAACATTCAGATAAAATATTCATGAATTCTCTACTAAAAGAAAGCCTCTTATGGTTTTGTTTGACAGAAGATGACCTTTGCTTTAATAAGTTCCAATCTTTGCTGTAACTAGTGTTTAGGTGCTCTGCTTAGATGAATAAAACATAGCATTTTGTTCTTTGTGTTTTCTAGTATATGTGATAATTAATAGAAAGGGAGACTTTGAAGTTTTAAAATGAAGTAAATGGGTTAAAAAAAAAGGCATTAAGAAATCTTTGAAGATCAATTTCCCAGCAGGAAATTTGTCGAAGCAATTAGGATCCACCCTGACTTGGGCAAGCACAGTTGTGCTCAATTGATGTGCTCTTTCAAATAACTAAAGCATTTTTAACTTTAGTGATCTGTGCTAGTCATACAGTCAGCCACCTGATGGTTCGTACAAAGATGGATCAACAACTGAGTTATGTACCAAAAAAAAAAAAAAAAAAAAACCACCCACAAACCTTTATGAAGATTAAATCAGTCAAATATACTATAGTTTTTATTATCATGAAAGTAAAACGAACAGGGAAACATGAATTGGATCATTTTCAACCAGATGTCCTATAGATTCAATCTAGTTTCAATTTTAGTATTTGTGCTTCTAGCTTTAGTTTTTGTATTCCTTGACTAGATAGATAGTACTGTTTTCTACTGATATATACGCAGAAACGAGCAGCAGTTAAGGTAAACGAGAAGTCACCTACTCATGTCCTAAAGATTTAAAAGTTTGCTAAAGCAGCCATCTGTTCCACCACACCCTTTTAGGAAATAAGGTATCATCTGATTCAAAGGGAAGCACCACATTAATTTTTGTGGTCATAGGACACCGTTGATGCATTTTTTAAAAGATTTATTTATTTGTTTTAGAGAGAGAGAGATACTGAGCATGTGAGCAAGGGAAGGGGCCAAGGGAGAGGGAGAGAAGCAATTCCCTGCTGAGTGGGGAGCCGGACAGGGAACCTGAGATCATGAACTGAGTGAAACTAAGAGTATTAGTTAACCAAATGAGCCACCCAGGCACCACACCAGTATTGCATTTAATTACTAATTTACTTAATGGCCAGACCCAGAGGTAGGTATTAAAACATTAATTAGGACCTCAATATATAGATGTAGGGAATAAAGTGTGGATTCATTAACATTTTTATGATGATCTCTCTGTATAAAGGATGTGAAAATTTGATTTTAATAAAGATGTTGACATGACATGTCTCTGGACAAGAGGTAATGTGTCTCTGTTGTGGAAATCACATTTATCTTGTGTCAAAAATCTCTGACATGTACTGGACACATCCAAAAAGACTGGAAGAAGGATATTACCCATATTTGGTTAATATGTACTTGCAGAATTAAAACAAGTAAAATGCCAAATTCATATTATTGAAATCATTCACTGAAAAAAAATGCCCTGAAAATAGGATTCTAGCATACTGTCATTATTTCCAACCTGGTGTTTCCAATTCATCAAGTACCAATGGAGAAAATGAAATTTATGTATGTTCATAGATAGCAATCAGTATGATCTTGGAAAATTCCAAGAAGATATATTAGTTTGGATAAGTGTTCAAATTTCCAGGACTTATCTTCTAAATGTATTTCTATACAAAATTAGTCCTTGACATGCTTTTCAAAAATCTTTTCCTTGGTCAGTTGAATTAAGGAAAGGTGCATACAATATGACCTTCACTACTTACAAAGCAGAATAACACATTAAAATCTCTGACAATATCTTTAATAAGGAATTTTTAAAATTTAATATCCAAAAAAATGTACTTAATTACAAAATCCTTTCACTGTGCAACAATTTATTAAAATCTTAAACATAAAATTTTCAGGAAAAAGATTCCCAAAGTAACACTTACTAAAGACATTCAAATTTAATAAGTATCCTTTGAAAGATATTTGTCAAAACTCTTTCATACATGAAGAAACAAGTTGTTTCCCTCATGGCTTTTCAGCATGTGGGATATGTAAGGTTTTCCTAGATTTGTGATATTAATTATTACAAAATCTTTTATTGGATTTATTAATGAAATTGCTCCTTTATTTTGTCTACAACAATAATAGCAGACAATTTTTAGTTCTTACAATATGTCAGGAATTATTTTAAATGCTTCAAATGAAATAACATATGTAATCCTTACAACAACCCTCAGTGATAGATATTATTATTTCCAATTTTTAGAAGAAAAAATGAGGAAGGAGAGTGTTTATGTAAATTAATCAGTCACATGACTAGGGAGTAGCAGAACGCAGGCAGATTCAAAGTTATGCAGCCTGGCCACAAAGCCTATGTGTTTTATCAGAGCACTGTGCTAACACTTATAATGAGAGCTCTCTTAAGGCTCTCCTGATTGTCCCTCTATCCCTATTATAGCTTTAGCTTTCTCAGTGAAGAGGGTATCTCAGTAAAGAAGAAACCCAGTTTTGCTTTAGAAGCTTAAGGCACTTAACAATCTTTCTGACACTTGCCAGCAATAGGGTAGTAATCAATACAAATTCTTGAGCCATAGCCAATTTTTCAAAGTTAAGCTAACTTTGTTTCCAAAAGTAGTGTTGTAGCATTCTGATATTTTATGAACATGGTACCAGTGAAAGTTTTTCATTTTAGATAACATGAAATAAGAGAAATATCACACTATCTCCTCTTTTTTTGTGTGTGGATATTTACAGTAACTTTATTCCAAATTTATTTGAAGATAAATAAGATACCTTCTTTGTGGCACAGCTATTAACATCTTGAAGAGCAGTGTTACAACCACCCTAAGTTTGATAAAATGAGCTATGATCAGTAATATGCTAGTGTTTAAAAACTGGCTCTCCAGAGCAAGAAGGAAGGAAGGGAGGAATGGAGGGAAGAAGGGAGGGAAGGTGGAGGGAGAAAGAAAGGAAGAAGGGAAGTAGGAAGGGACGGAAGGAGATAAAAGAAGGAAGGAAGGAAGGAACTAATTTATCGTGTTTGAAAGTTGAATAATGAAAAGATGGGCACAGTAGGTTCTGGCAAGCAGATGAGAGCTGGTTCTAGCATACCATATGTTTCTCAGTCTTCTCAAAATCTAGCATTATCTCTGACATCATCATAAAAATTGGCATCTCTTGATGTAGAGGCAATTACACATAAGAAGCCAAGAGGGATTTTTAAGGATTTTAATTAAGGGTCTTATTTGAATGATTTTGTGTGGACTCTTGACACCAGGAATGTAAAAAGTTACATTTGAACTCTCAAATGTAACTTTGGAAGACTAACTGTCTACCAATTGGTAGACTAATTGACTACCAATAGTAGTAACTTTTGGTAGACTATGTAACTCAAATGTAACTTTGGTAGACTAACTGTCTACCAATATACTTGTGAAGCCATAGACTTTCTTCCAAAATTTCTACTTTAGATGCATATCAAGATTACATATATTCTAATAACTCTACATATACCTATTTAAATATACTCCCACCCCAAAAAGGTATTATAAAAGAGACACAATACATACCTAAGCAGGAAAACGCTAAAGGGACTAACCATTAAAAAATGAGGTGAGAAATTTAGACCCAAGTTTTGTTTTTTTTTTAAGATTTTATTTGCTTATTTGATAGAGAGAGATCACAAGCAGGCAGAGAGGCAGGCAGAAGAGAGAGGGACGTAGGCTCCCTGCCGAGTGGAGAGCCCGATGCTGGGCTCGATCCCACTACCCCGAGATCACGACCTGAGTGGAAGTCAGAGGCCTAACCCACTGAGCCACCCAGGCGCCCCTAGACCCAAGTTTATTTTAAGAATCCACTGTCTATAGATCTTTGCTCTCTGAACTGTGTGCCCTGTGGAGTTCCCTCTAATTCCTTACAAATTTCCCTTTATCTAAACTTCCTTTATGCATTACTATAAAGTTGCACGTTAATATGTATAAGCATTTCAGTCAGGCTCTCATGAAACTTTTAAGCCAAAAATACCATCCACAATTATACTGCTATCTTTGAGGGCCATGCCCATTGCATTGAAACTCTCAAGGAGAATCATCTTTTTCTCTACTCTCTTTTGTTTATTGTTTGGGGACCAGAACATCAAATTGGCAAAAGGCAGATTACCAAGAGAAAAGACAGATTTTAGTCATGCACGCACTTAGGAATTCACAGAAAAACTTGTCTCCGGGAGGAGATTAGAATTTGAGACTTTGAGACTTTCAGACAAAAGGTTGATATCCAGGATCTATAAAGAACTTCTCAAACTCAACATATGCAAAACAGATAATCATATCAAAAAATGGGCAGAAGATGTGAACAGACACTTCTCCAATGAAGACATACAAATGGCTATCAGACACATGAAAAAATGTTCATCATCACTAGCCATCAGGGAGATTCAAATTAAAACCACATTGAGATACCACCTCACACCAGTTAGAATGGCCAAAATGAGCAAGACAGGAAACAACGTGTGTTGGAGAGGATGTGGAGAAAGGGGAACCCTCTTACA
>PISX010026949.1:0-23675 GCA_004024625.1 Mellivora capensis | reverse complement strand
CATGTAATAACAACAGTCCTATTCTCAATTCACTCATTAATTTTAAAACAATTAAATTTCTGGAAAGAACAGTAAATTTGAACTTTACTTAAATTCAGTAGTTAATGTATGAAATAAAATGTGCACTTACCAAACAAAAATGTGACACCTCTATTTCTCTGTTGCATAGTTTATAAAGTTGTAAAGCCAGGTGGTCACATAGAATTCAAATAACTCAAGTTTGTTTTCCTTATTTTTATAATTATTGTGCCATTATTATTTATTTGAATTTCTGTGTAAACTAAGGAATTATGCATTACCACTAGGGTAAAGCCATAAAATGTGTCCTAAGAAAGTTTGAACAATTCTGGATCCTTGGGAACTCATTTTTTTTTTTTAAAGAAATGCATTTAGCTGAGCCACATGGGTCAGAGGCCAGTTGTAGAACCAGGAATTCTCAGAATTAATTTCTTTATGGAATACTGTGTCATTTAAAGATATTTTGTCATGGGGCAGCTGGGCAAATTCAGTTGCGTTTTCATTCAGACCTTTAAGAAATATTTTTGTAGGGGCGCCTGGGTGGCTCAGTGGGTTAAAGCCTCTGCCTTCGGCTCAGGTCAAGATCCCAGGATCCTGGGATCCAGCCCCGCATTGGGATCTCTGCTCAGCAGGGAGCTTGCTTCCTCCTCTCTCTCTGCCTGCCTCTCTGCCTACTTGTAATCTCTGTCTATCACATAAATAATTTTAAAAAATCCTAAAATATATATATATATATATATATATATATATTTGCAACTGATATCTGTTGGTTAATTAATGGCTAACAAAAAGTTATTGTGCTTTTCTGTTGGTCACTTTAGGGGATAGCATTGCTCCTGTCTTCTTTCCTTCTGTCCCTTCACACTCCCACACCATTTGCTGGGAGCTCCCTGCCTCAGTCTGGCACTCATACCTGCCTGAGTGCCACCTCTCACGTGGGCACGCCTCCTGCAGCCCTGGCTACCACCTGAAACCAGCGAGTTCCACCACAATGCGTAAGACATAAACTGGTAAAGGATGAGATAAAGAGTCTGATGCTTTTATGTTTTAAAAACCCTGTTGTGTGTTTTAGTCTATTCTTGACTTTGGTTAAACCCTATTTCAACATCTTCTAGTTTATACACATAAACCTGAAATAAGGTGGTATCCTCATTTGCATTGTTTAAGGATGAGTAAAGCCCCCCTCCTCTAAATGTTTGGAAATTCCCAAATACTCTTGATCTCTTGTTTTTGAGCCGTTATGCCTGCTGTGGGTATTTTACACCACTTTATTATTATTATTATTTTTTTAAATTCTCACATAAAAAAGTAAAAGGAAGGAAAAAAGGGAAGAGACGGAAAGGGAAGAACAGGGAAAAGAGAGAAAGAGAAAAATAGAAGGAGAAAATTAAAATATCTATTAATAGAGATAATATGTATGATAATTTACATATGTTCACATCCCACTGCTTGTAATGTTAAGAACCCATCTTTTACTTTCCTGCTGACCCTAGCCACTACATCTGGAGTTAGAAGCTATTTAGTCTTATGTTTTCCAAGTGATCCCTGTCTCATTCACATTTTTTTTTTAGAATACTTTCCCTATCTGTGCATTCACTTTTTTTTAAAAATTTTTATTTATTTGTCAGAGAGAGGGAGAGAGAGCGAGAGCGAGCACAGACAGACAGAGTGGCAGGCAGAGGCAGAGGGACAAGCAGGCTCCCTGCTGAGCAAGGAGCCCCATGTGGGACTCAATCCCAGGGCGCTGGGATCATGACCTGAACTGAAGGCAGCCGCTTAACCAACTGAGCCACCCAGGTGTCCTGTGCATTCACTTTAATTAAGGAGTAGCAGAAGGTCTTTATCCTGCCCCATACATAGAAGATTTATTGTTTGAACAAGACCTTCCAATATTAACTTTTATTTCAAACTATCATTAAGACACGTTTTCTCAGTAAATCACTTCACCTCCTAAAAACCATTCTGGGTCATAAAAATGACTTCACAACTTTGTGTATTTGTAAAACACCTTAATCAGTGCAAATGGTAAGGAAGCATCAATAGACTGCAGTGGGCCACATCCCAATCTCTGGATTGATTAAATTCCATTCTGAAGGTAGAAGAGTAGATATTTTTGCTTTATTATAGCAACTTGCCCAGTCAATGTAATTCCAATTTGTGACTACTTTAGAAGGTAGGCTCAAATTATTAGGGATATACTTCCCAATCCAGACCTTAAACTCTCACCATGAATGAACAAGTAATTTTCAACCCAGTTCTTGACATGGGCCAAGGAATGTCTACATAAATATTAACATAATGTAATTAAGTCCAGAAATTTAGATACAATTAAGTTCAATACAATTTGATAATGCAATTTGGAAGAATAGTGTGAGAATTAGAAGACAAGCTCGCAAGTGCTAAGATGCAACCTCATAATCTTATAATTAGCATTTTTCTGACATGGAGCCGCATGATAAAGCAGTTCAAGGGAAAATTCGAAGTCTTTTTAGATAGTGATAATGCAGATTGAAAAAAAATAGTAAATTAATTTGAATACCTTTGGGGGGAAAAAGAAGAATGAGGTGTCTCTGAAAAACACTTGACATCATTCAAGAGAATGACACTAGATTGAATCTACTTAGACTTTCTTGAGGCGGGAAGGTGAAGTCTCCTTAAATCACTCCAAGGAGAGGCACACATACTTGAAATTATTTCTTAAGCCTATGAGATATTTCTGTCTAAACCCAGTATTATAAAATCTTTGTTATCAACTCTAAAATTTGTCCAAATATTCAATTGCTTTGAAACAGTCTCTGGAATTAAACTTGAGTACAGCGAGTTTTGACATTGGTGGATAGATCCAGTAGGGTTTTATGATCTTTTTCATTTTAGAAGAGTAAGCTGAATAAGACTTTCTTTTTCTGTTGTTGCCTATTCACATGATTTCAGACAGCAGAAAGACTCATACAAAGATAAGGGAGTTTTTAGATGTAATAATTGATATTTTTCTGAGAATGGATTTGGATTTTTGATAAACATAGCTATGAGAATCCATCTTAACATCTGCTCATCTTGACAAGATGAGTATAAATTGTATCACCATTATAGTATTTTTGGTTTATTATTGATCATTTTTTTATCATTTTACAAATGTCCAGATTATTTGGCTTAACCGACAATGTTGTTTGCCCTGTTACATATATCTTTTGCTTTTAACAATGTTATTTCTTAAAATACATATTTCCCAAGAGAATCCTTCAATTATCAGTGGGAAAAATTAAGA
This sequence comes from Mellivora capensis, assembly GCA_004024625.1. Lineage (NCBI taxonomy): Eukaryota > Metazoa > Chordata > Mammalia > Carnivora > Mustelidae > Mellivora > Mellivora capensis. Next base: position 20,392 of record PISX010026949.1, on the reverse strand, counting down.
AATGGCCATGTGTGCAATACCCTGGCAATTTAGTTAGGAAGCTGCTTTCTGCATTCAGGAAGGGTGATTCCTTTTCCCTGAAATCTTCACCTTTTCCCCCACATGGTTCAATGATTGGATTGAGAGATATTTTCTACTCTTCATAAGATTTCTAATTCATATTCCAAACCTCTGCACTCTTTCAGTCATGAAAAATTCATTAAGTTTTTATGAGCCCAACACTGAAAATGTCTTAGTTGTTGTCTCATAGACAATATTTATGTAGAGGTCTGTTAATATACACATGACAAATGTACGCACGTGCTTTTTTTGGCCACTCATTTGCTACTGGGAAAGTAAACTTTTAAATTCAAATGGATAGTTAGCACCTTTCAATGTACTTATTTTTACCTGCATAATGGCAACATGGAGAAAATTATGAATTATATTATGCCACGTGGAAAGAATGTCACCTTTTGAATATTTATGAAAACTTGATTTTCTTAAAATTGGGAAACATTTCTCTTTAGGGAAGAAGCCATTGAAGAAATGAACTGTCATGTAACATTCAGAATTCTTTAAGTAGATTTGTGATTCACCTATTATTCTTCCAGTTTCCAATTTTATTGTTAGCTATGTAACTCTTCAAGTCAAATAAGAGATTCTGTGGTTCTTAATATGTGATGTGACTCATAAATGAAGAGGGATAATCTTCTACATAAGAACAATTTACTCTTTCCTTTTCAGAAATATCAACAACTCTGTTCCTCGTGAATGCTTACAGTGAGAAAAGGAATTTGAATTTTGGTATTTGATGAATTTTTGATTCTATGTTTTGGTGGCATTGCAATGATAACTAGATTCTAGCAGTTCCAGTGATCTGTGCCTACTTGAGAGCAGAGATCCTGCCTGTCTCACTCACCATTGTGTACCCAGTGCCTGACACCTTGCCTGATATACAAATGACATGAACATGGATCTGTAGAAGTAATATGTGAATCAAAATGCATAATTTCCTACCCTGTATTACCATTAATACAATTCATATGCACACATTATACATATATATATATATGAGCTTATGGTACCACAAAATTTTAAAGAACTCTTAAAGTGTTAATTTCATGTACAAATTACCTAAAATATTATCCTATGTAGATTATCATTTTTCAAAGAATATAAATACTTGGGAATATACTTTATTCTACACATACTTTAAACATCTGATAATTTATAGTTTTTAGAGTTCAAGTTTATAAAACATCTCATTTTGAATTGTCTTATGCATTATTTTAAAAAGCGGTGTAAGAGAAGAGAAAAATTTATGCTGACTGCTTAATATATCCTAGAAGTAGCCTGATGATGATGATGATGATTTGCTTATTTGTTCATCATTTATCTTTCAAAAAGTCAGTGGGGGAAAATGTTCCTTTTGCTCACTTTTGTGGGGTTTCTTTTAAAGTTTCTGGAGATTTGGTCTTGTGTACATGCATTAGATTGAACTATATGCAACGTCCAATATTTGACTTATATTGGCAAAAAAAAAGTGGTTGCTTGTGGTTCAGCCTAACATATATCCATGTTAATATTATGGGTATTTACTGATGGATCATTACTATGTATAGGCACTTAGTGTGTGTCTTCTCATTTCATACTGACAACAGCCCCATGAGGTGTAGGTAATCATATTATCTTCATTTGATAGAGGACTTAGTAGGGTCACACACTCAGTAAACTGTGGCATTGAAATTGAACATAGAAGTTGGAATCCAAAACTGTAGCCTCTTAATCATTATGCTCTTTTGTCTTCCACAATGAAACAGTTATTAGCAAATTAGTTATCTGGCATACTCCACATATCCCTATCATGATTGATTACTTACTCATTAGGCTGAATATTCCTTCTAGAAGACTGGAATTCTGTGTAAATATTGAATAAGGATGGATTCCAAATGGAAGGCCTTTGAAGTACATTATTTCTTCTGATAGGCAATAGTGGTTCTATTAAATTAAGATTTTAATTAATAGTATAAGTGTAAACACTTGTATAACTGTTACTCTTTATGGATTTTAGCTTTAGTTTGTCTCCTGAGTTCATGCTTTTATATAATGTGTGGAGGGGGTATAGTGTACAACCTTCATCATTTTTCCTAGCTCTTTTTTCATAATACATAAGTCAAAAGGTAGGTTACCTATTCTTGCATTCTTAAAGTCTAGAGAAATGTAGAAATGAAAGAAGAAAAAAGTTGACAGAGGCATATGGAGAGTAAGGAATAATATTCTGAGAATAAGTGGTTTAAAAGAACTCTTCTCCTTTTTCAAAAGTAGCAGATTTGCAGAAAAAATTCTAACCATCTTGACATGGAAATCATATGGAACAAAGTAAGTGTATGTGTGTATATGTGTGTGTGTGTACATATGTGTTTGTGTATATACACATACATATAAATATATGTATTTCTTATAAAACAAGATTATTGATAAAAATACAGTTGCCAACAAACAATTTCTGTGTTCAGACCTTTTTTTTTAAGATTTTATTTATTTATTTGTCAGAGAGAGAGAGAGTGAGCACAGGCAGACAGAGCAGCAGGCAGAGGCAGAGGGAGAAGCAGGCTCCCCGCCGAGCAAGGAGCCCGATGTGGGACTCGATCCCAGGACGCCGGGATCATGACCTGAGCCGAAGGCAGCCAGTTAACCAACCGAGCCACCCAGGCGTCCCCAGACATTTCTTTTTATGATGCACCACTTATATTCCTAAAACATTTGTTAAACCCAAGTGCTAGGAAATAAGTATGTGAAAATTTCCAGTAAAGGCCTAGTACTGTTTTTAGGACTTTATAATTTAATACAGATACTCTGGTGAGGCTTGACAAGTGCCCTTGTATGAAGGAAATAAAAAAAAATTAACACTGCCTTATAGAAGTGCTAAGAAGTAGTTGAGATTTTATATTGGCTCAAATACTAGGGCAAACTTTCAGTACGTTTCACTTTTGAAAAAAGCGGTAAGGAATGTCTCTTTGTTATTTTAGGACTAATGGTAATATTAGCAATAACTAATATTCACTGAATATTTAAAATATGATAGATACAATTTAAAGCACCTTACCATTTTTATTTTGTTTAATATCCATAACTCTTTGAGGTAGAAATTGATACTATCCCAATTTTACAGATGAGAAAATTTAGGCAAAAGAAGAGAAGTCATTTGCTCTGAATTATTAAGTCTTTGGGTCACAGCCAAATGTGGCTGCATATCCCAGGTACTTGGAAATAGTGGAAGAGACTGGAGACAGTTCCCTGCAAAGAAAAGAAATGCCAAAGAATGTTATACTGTCCAGGACAGAAAGAGCCTTTTTGAAATGCTTTCAGTTTCTGCTATAGAAATGAGTCTAGCTACATCTGGATGTTGCTAGTAAGTGTGTTGATGAACAAATGATTCTACTTCTTGTCTTAGTGGTGGATTCCACTTGTGCCATTTGAAGGCTGTTGACTAGTACTTTTCAATATTTAAAAATCATTATCCCCAGAACTAGGTATTGCATTTTCTTCCTTTTCTCTGCCCTTCCCTTTTCCTTTTCTTCTATTATTTTTATGACTTTCAGTGTTTTCTAATATCAAAGTAAAATATAATGCTAGAGTTATCCGTCAGTAGACGATCCCAATCCCCAGTGTTTATATCTGGATTTAAAAGGCTTGAAGCAACTGCAAACAGTTAAGAAGTAACTACTTTTAGGCCCAAAACATCAGTGCATTCATACAGAGGCAACTCCATTAATATTGATTTGAGGTCATGACAACACTGGTGTTCTATTTATTCTCTTTGAAAGAATCAGAGATTTAGTCATAGTTTGTGTAACCTGTATTCTTTGAAAAATAAAGCAACTCCATTTCCACATCTACCTAGATTTTCAACCAGAAGTTCATGTTTGATAGGGGGAAAGAAGCAGATTTTCACCTTACTTGTTATGCTTAAAATGTGACAAAGATTATAAAACTATAGACCTAAAAAGAAAAACTACCATATGCTTTCCATTGCTACACTGGCAGAAGAAAGAACATGTCAGAGAGAAATTCAGAATTGTCATGGGCAGAGTGAGAACAATTACACGAAAATCTCATAAAGCAAGAAGCCCCTTGCCCTAAACTGATTTCTTATTATGGTAATTTAACATATGTTGAATTTCATAATATCAGCTACTCTACTCTGCTCAAGTTTTCATACAAACTAAAACATCAGAAAGTCTCACTTTGAAGTTTGAGAGACACCCCTGAGAATATTGAATATTAATTTTCGAACAAGCTGTTATACTTTCAATTGGGAATGAAGGATCAGTCCATACTTCATTATCCTACCTGTGTGCAATCCTCATCCCACTTAATTAATATTTTTTAAAAACCCAAAGGAAGAAATGTAACCATTACAGAAGTCATTTTCTTTTAAGGCTATATCAGTTGTTTTTATCTACCATAAGACATTGACAAAAAGGCCGTTATTCTAATAACTATGAATACATACTTTCTAGAGGTTTTCTCATTAAAATATCTCTAAAGTAACAAAATATTTCCTTAATATTAAAGAATAGATACATCTTTTTAACCTTTAGGCACAGGTGACTTGTACCAAGGAAGGTATATATTTTTTCTTAAGTAAGCAATGTCTTTCCATAATTAATATGAATTCTACCCCTTACTGATTTTTCAGAGATTTTGTTCATGCAGCTGTTTCCCTTTTCTTCTTTATCACCAGTTATCCTTTCTCTTCCGTTTTGTATCATAGATAAATAGATATAGATAGATAGTTAGATAGATAGATAGATACTAACCTTGATCTTATTAATATTTGATATTATATCCCCCTTGGCAACAATGGCTCCATTTGTTCTGCTTAAGGAAAAAATACTTTGAAATCTCTACTTCCTCATCTCCCATTCTCTTTTGAACCCACTATAACAAAGCTTTGTTCCCCACCACTCCACTAAAAATCAAGTCAAGATCTTGTCAAATTCACCAATGATTTCCTATTGTCAAACTCAGTAGACACTTATTCATAAGCTAATTTTTCAGAAGCATTTGACAGAACTCTTCACTTTCTTCTTAAGTATTTTCTTCCGTTGGTTTCCAGGACACTGTACTCTTCCTGTTCTTTGATCTGAATATTACTCCTTCTCAGTCTGTTACTGGCTTATTTTGCCAATGGTGAGAATCAATTCTCTCAGGAATCAATTCTGAGACCTCTTTTTTTCCTCTATTTATATCAGCTTTTTTTGGTGACATCATTCATTCTTCTGGTTTTAAATAGCCTCTATACTCTGATGATGGCTAAATTTTTATTTTAGGACAAAATTTGCTGCTGAAATCTAGACTTGTATGTTTAACTGCTTAGTGGAATTTTGTCTGGATATACTGGGTATCTCATGGGCATTTCAAACGTAGCATTTGATTTTTGCTCCCAAACCTCTTCCTCTGGCAGTGATTCCCAACTCAGTGAATACCACTATTAGTTCACCAGTTGCTCAGCTCAAATATTTTGACACCTTCCCTGAGTCCTCTGCACTCTTTTCCTTATTTATCTTATGCAAACCATTAGAAGCTCTACTAGCTATACCTTCAAAACAAGTCCCAAATCTTACCACTTCTAATTCTTACCACCAAGACTGCTCCAAACCACTTTGATCTCTTACATGTTTTAACTCAATAGACCCTGACTATTCTCACCACTTCTGGTCTTACTTCATTGAAATCTATTTATCACACAGCAACCAGAGTGTTCTTTTTATTTATTTATTTATTTTAAGATTTTATTTATTTATTTGTCAGAGAGAGAGAGAGAGCGAGCACAGGCAGACAGAGTGGCAGGCAGAGGCAGAGGGACAAGCAGGCTCCCTGCTGAGCAAGGAGCCCGATGTGGGACTCGATCCCAGGACGCTGGGATCATGACCTGAGCCGAAGGCAGCCGCTTAACCAACTGAGCCACCCATGCGTCCCCAGAGTGATTCTTTTTAAAACAAAATGTATATCATGTTACTAATCTGCTCCTAAGCTTGCTAAGTCCTTGGCCTAGCAGTCATGACCTAAATGATCCAGACCATGGTTGGCTCTCATCATGGATTTTCCATCATGCTTCTTCCTCACTTAGCTCCCGCCACACTGGTCTGTTTTGTTCTTTGAAAACCCTAAACAGATGACAGGAACCCAAGAGTCTTTGTTTTTGAGCTAGAATACACACTCTCTCTCTCTCTCTCTCTCTCTCTCTCTCTATATATATATATATATAGCATGGCTCAACTCTGACTTGATTCTAGCCCTTGCTGGAAAATGGTAGCACCTCAAACAACATTCCTTGATCACCTGATATTAAGTGGCACCTATCCTCACTCTATCCCTTTAATCTGTTTCATTTTTTTCTTCAAAGCACTTATCAGTATTTTATGTTTTATATAACTTTATTTTATTTATTATTTTGTTATTACTGATCTTTCTGCATGCCAGGTAAGTCTCATGAAGGTGAACACTTCTCCTTTGCTCAATATTGAATCTCTAATGCCTAGAACATAGTAGGTGCTCAGTTCACATATGTTGAATAAATTATGGTTATCACTTCCATTTCCTCCTATTTTTTATTTCTTTTTTTTAAAGATTTTATTTATTTATTTATTTGTCAGAGAGAGAGAGAGAGAGAGCATGAGCACAAGCAAGGGGAGTGGCAGGCAGAGGGAGAAGCAGGCTTCCTGCCAAGCAAGGAGCCTGATGCAGAACTCTAACCTAGGACCCTTAGGCAGATACTTAACCGAGTGAGCTACCCAGGTGTCCCTCCCACCCACTTTTTTTTTTTCATTCCAGATATTTTCCAATGTTGTCCTATTTACCTTTCTATTAACCACTTCTCTTATTTGTTTAATAATTGTTTTTATATTTTAACATAAAATATTTATTTTTATTTGATGTTATGTCTTTTGCTTACAACTAGGTTAGCTTATTCAGTGTTTCGGATGTTAGTAATTCATTCTATTCCTTTTCTGGCTGGCTTCCTACTACCTAAATAACTTAGGGAAAATTTAAGTATATATAGCAATTGAGTCTTCCTCTCAAATTTGTACTTAAGGTATGCTATTGAGCCTGTAATCCTGTGATTAAAATGTTCAATTTACAATTGGAATAAATATTTAAGAATGTCTTTGGGTAAGACAAACAATGAAAAACTCAATATACCTCAAAGAATAGATCCCTAAAGAACAATTTACCTTTAGACATTTTTGTTCCTATCAAAATTGTCTAGCATTAATGGCTTCAAACATTTCACAAAAGTTGTGATGAAATTCAGGCAGCTTCTATGGAAGAAAAAAATCATGTATAGAAAAAGGACTGGAAATAGAAATGTGGTCAATTTTTTTACTCCTGAACTTGCCTTAAAAAGAGTTATTTGATCATACAGATTGTAAGAAATTAGAAAAGATTGCCAAAGAAAAATACATTTCCATTTCAAGAGATTTGAGAGACTAAAGTAGACTGTTACTTTTTTGGGATGGCTTAAGTATTTGGATGTAAGAGGATGAACTAAATAAATCTTATAATTACTTTCTGCTCTATTGAATCTGTTTCTATAATCTTATGTCCATTTCTGTTTGAAAAGGGAAGCAGAAGCTTTATTTGCCAGATTTGAAGTGTTAGTGTGATATGTTTCTACTTGATTTATAGTGGAACCTGCCGATGATATTTGAGGAATACCTAATTTCCTGATGATGTAGGAAAGATACGTGTAAATACCATCTCTACCTAACCTGCTACACGTAGAAGATCATGTATTATCACTCTAAAAATAAGTAAATCAATCAGTCAGACAAAACTAAACAAAACTTTGCAAACAAAACTCCTGGAGGCACTATCTCAGACCCAAAACAGAGTCTTTAGCTGGATGTTTAATTGGTATTGGTATTGGGAATTTTGAAAAGGCTGCTTTGCTCCAGAGTTTCCTAACTCACTTCATTAATTGTGAAAACTGTGTATTTAGAAATTATTGGCAATGAATGATACAATTAGTAATCAACATTTATGAGTGTTGACTATGTATCAGGTATTTCACACCGATTTTATAGTGTAACTATCATTATTATTCCCACTTTACAGATGAAGAAACTGAGACACAGGGAGGTTAAGTAACTTGCCCAAGATCACACAGTTTTTAAGTGGTGGAACCAGATTGGAATCCAAGAAATCTAGCTAGAGAGCCGACGGACGTTTTGAATTGCTTGACTCATATGTCAGTATTAGTATTGAAGACTATCCTCACAATCAATTTAGATTAAAGGAAGTTGAGCCAGTATGGAAAGAGAGTGAGGTATTATCCAGCGAAATGTATTAAATATTCTGTTTGGGTTTTAAGGAAGACAGTCTTCATTAACTGTGAGGCCAAGCCATGTGGCCCTCAATTTGCTGCGGCCAAGACCGATTCAGGTGCTTAAGAACTCATTTGGTCTTCACAATAACCTTTTCATTTTACAAGTTGGGACAAATGTGACTCAGAGATATTAATGAGCCTAAGGACCATCAACTTATAAGAAGTGGCACTGCCAGGATTTAAACCTAAATCTATATATTTCCAAAGTTACACAGCTGCCTTGTCATTAGGCAGCAAAAAATAGGAAGAGGATGAGAATGGCTGGTGGCAGAAACATTCCTGTCCACGATCCCATTTCATCCTCCTGAGCACCTTCTCATAGGTTCCTGTCACTTCCTATCCATCAATAGTCTGCTGCAGGACACCTTCCTATTCTATGCTTTGCTCCCAAAGATTCTACGCAATCCCTCAGCCTTTCAGTAATGGAGTTAGTTCTCTTTGTTTCTCTGTTATTCCCCACATTCTGACTATCCCCAGAGAGAGTTACTAGGTAGGCTGTAAGATACCCATGAAATACTGAGGACACACCTGTACTATAAATCATTCACTGTGATTATCTGGAATTCAAATTTGCCTGAGAAGCCTGTATTTCTATTTGTAAATCTGACAACCCTATTAACAGCAGACATTAATTTAAGCAAAATGTCCACATTCTATAATCAAGACTCTTGCTCTCAGAGATCTAAACAGGTTCAACCTCCCTTTTCCTTAGGCTTCATCTCCATATTCAAACACAAAGATATTTACAGTGGCTGATTTTTCATCTTCTTTTCTCATTATTCTGAAATTTATTTGCAGAAAACTTTTTTAAAATGTGCATTTTATCCATTTTCCCCCCCTTAGGGTGAAATAAACATACCTAACATTTCCCCTCTTGCAATTCCTTAAAGTGGCCAGAAAAAATTGCAAACTTTGAATTTGTAACTTTCAAAACTCTATAGAACATATCCACAAAGAAGTGTTATGTGAGGATAATGAGAATAGGGGATAGGATAGCCAGCTTGTTTTCTGCAGAAGAGAAGGGAGCAGGGAGACTAGAAATGAATTGAATACTTCTCAAAATGTTTTAAAATACATAAAAACAGTAGTATTCTTATAGTAGGACTGAAAATGTGGAATATGGCATGCTCAAAATAATACTCAGAAGAGGCTAAGGTTGGCAGCTAACTCTCAAAATGTATGTATCTATTCATGTTTGGAATACTCAGAAAATGACAGTTAGCTAACAATATACACAGAGTCTAGGTTAACATACATGTACGTTCTTACATGTGTTTTGGCTTTTATAGCAGGTATTAGTGGTATGTGAATTTTTCTTTAATTTCTTTTAGAAGAAAAATATTCTTAAGATATAAGTAGAAAAGAAAGATAAATTATTTTCATAATTCAATAAAGTGATAAAGGAGACTATCAAGAAAATGAGATTAAGAGTGTAGTCTAATTGGTGTTAAAATGTCAATATTCCAATAACATATGCCAGCACTAAAGTTAACTTAATTAGTATATTTTCTTATCATGCAATAAATCAAGTAGAAGACTGATTGCAGAAGAATCAGCTGACTCTTATGAAACATTCTGGAATTGGTTTTCTGAAACTAAGATACCCCCAGATAGGTCAGAAAATGCTTGAAACAATTTTAATAACGTAAGGATTCGGTGAATAATATATAACCTGTATAATCCTCCTAATGCTTTTTACATATGCTTTTAATACTTTAGTTTTGATCATTTTTTAGTAAGAAGGTAGTAAACACTAGCTCAAGCAAACAAAAGCAAAAACAAATAAACAACAACAAAAACAACCCCACAATTTCTTATTCATTAGTGGCAGTATTAGAAAAAAATGACATGATTATTCCCCAGAATTGCTGACTTATAGAATTATAACAGATTCCAATATATGAAGACATCTGTACAATGTACTTACTTCTATCACATGGGAAATCCTTCTGATTTATTCTGACATACCCTTGGTTCAAATTAGTTAGAAATCCGACCTGGGGATGCCTGGGTGGCTCAGTAGGTTAAGCCGCTGCCTTGGCTCTGGTTGTGATCCCAGGGTCCTGGGATCGAGTCCCACATAGGGCTCCTTGCTCAGCGGGGAGCCTGCTTCTGCTTGCCACTCTACCTCTTTGTGCTCTCTCTCTCTGACAAATCAATCAATCAAATCTTTAAAAAAAAAAAAAAAAAAAGGAAATCCGATCTGAACCTTTGCAAAAATCCTCAAGGTAAACTAAGGTCAAATGCTTTCTTTCCTGGCACATGATTCCATCTCCTACTTAAGAAGGAATTTGAAGTCATTGTGTATGAACTATAATTCTTCAAACAACCAAACTCAGCTGTATTTCATCCTATTTTTATCTCTGTCTTTGACAATGAAGTATCTCTCCTCTGACTTCAAGTTAGTCACCCCACTTATGTTTTTCTTCAAAAAATGCCCTCCATTGATCATATATGATTTCTTCAACATCTTTAATCTAAAAACATTCTTTTTGGAGAAGAAGCAAGCTTAAGTCTCCTCTTTTAGGAAAATAAACCTCCTTTGGCTTGGGTCCATTTGCTACTTTCTCACTATTCCTTTTTCTCTTTCTCAATTTTCCTGTTTAATTTTCCTTAAAGTGCCATTGATCCTTAATGCTTTTATTCCCTCCCTTCCCGTTCAATCCCAGGGATCTGTCTTACTTCGTCCCCCATCTTCACCCCCACACCCTCCCCTGGAAATACCCTTGCTAAAAGCAACAATGAAGACTGTTGCCAAATCCAGTGCAATTTCTCAGTCCTTGTATCTCCCTCTGGTTTTGAAATGGGGAGCACATATTTGGCCTTTGCATCTTCTGCCCCCGCTTGTCCTACTCTCTGCTGTTCGCCTTTGATCATAGCTAGATCTTCTTGCTCTCTGCATCTCATGCTTTCCACAGGATTGTGTCGTAGGCCCATTGCTTTTTTTTTTTTTAACTTGACAATGATTATTTGTAGTGTTGTTTGTAGAGTGGCCATTCCCAATTTATGTCTATAGTCCAGTCATCCCAAAGGAGTTCCAAAACAGAACCTATATCTGCCAACTGGTCATCACTGTCTGAGTGCCTTACAAATCATTGAAATCAGCCTGTTCCAAACTTACCATCTTATACCTCCTCTAATGCCTCTGCCCTTCACTTTCTCAAAACTGCTCTTTTTCTGTATTCTTTATCTGCTGATGGTGTCAGTGACTACAAATGGAGGAAAAAATATGTATTTATAGTGATTCATGCCCCTACCGTCTAATTAATCACTCACTTCAACAATTACAGCTCCTAATTATTTCCTGATTCTTCTTATTATCAACACTGTTATGGTCACTATTCTCTCTCTCTTGTCCCCCGCCCCCCACCCCACAATTTCTTTATTGAGCTGTTGAGTTGTGTTTTTTTAATTTTATTTTGTTGTGGTAATAACACTTAATATAAGGTCTGTCTTCTTAACAAATTAAAAAATTTTTTTTCTTAAACAAATTTTTAATTGCACAGTACAGCACTGTTAAATATAAACATAACATTTTATAACAGATCTCTGGAACTTATTTATTTTGCATAACTGAAACTTTATACTTGTTCAACAGCAGCTCTCCAGTTCCTTCAACCCCCAAACCCAGAAGACATCATTCTGCTCTCTGTTTTTATGGGTTTGACTACTTTAGATACCTCATATAAGTGAATCACGCAGGATTAGTCTTTCTGTGTCTTGCTTATTTCACATAACATACTATCTTCCAGGTTCATTTATGTTGTTGCTTATGGCAAAATTTCCTTCCTTTTTTAAGGCATAATCATATTCTATTGTATGTATAAACTACATTTTTAAATTTTTTATTAAAGATTTTATTTATTTATCTGACAGAGAGGGAGATCACAAGCAGGCAGAGAGAGAGAAAGGGAGGTAGGCTCCCTGCTGAGCAGAGAGCCCGATGCGGGGCTCGATCCCAGGACCCTGGGATCATGACCTGAGCCGAAGGCAGAGGCTTTAACCCACTGAGCCACCCAGGTGCCCCATAAACTACATTTTTTAATTCAGTCATCTATTACTGGACATCTAGGTTTTCAGTGTAGTGTTAGTTTTTGTGAATACAGGTTTGTCCTGCTACTGCAAAGAGCTTTGTGCTACTTTGCTTTTACAAATGACCTATATTAGGCACCTGTTTTTGCTACCGGAAGAAATCCAGAGAGGATTTTTGCTCTTAGAAAATGGTAATTGCTTCTTCACTTATGCCATTTGGGCTTAGAAAGGTTTCACGGGTATGGTCCGTTTTTTGGCTGGTGGAGGAAACCTAAAATGCTTCAGTGAACATGGAGGCTCCTCAAAAAATTAAAAAAAAAAAAAAAGACTATCATATGCGGCAATCTACCTTTAAGAGTATATCCACATGAAATCACAATTTTGAAGAGATACAATATTTCCTGTACTCTTTTTTTCCATTTCTAGGATTATCCTCTTCAAATCTGTATTCTTTCTGCTGCCAGCATGACTTTCTGTAACATATTGCCATAACTTTTACATGCTGTATTCAAAACCTTTTAATGACCCACCATTTAAAAAAAAATTCTTTTAAATAAAAAATAAAAAATAAATGATCCGGGCGCCTGGGTGGCTCAGTCATTAAGCGTCTGCCTTCCTCTGATGTCATGATCCTGGAATCCAGTCCCATGTCCTTGGGCTCCCTGCTCAGCAGGAAGCCTGCTTTTCCCTCTCCCACTCCCCCTGCTTCTCCCTCTCCCACTCCCCCTGCTTGTGTTCCCCTTTCTCTCTGTCTCTGTCTCTCTCTCTGTGTCAAATAAATAAATGGAAACTTTTTAAAAATAAATAAATAAATAAATAATCCATCATTGCCCACCAGAATGAATGTATGCTCCCCGTTATGAAAGAATTTCATGGTATTTAGCATTACCAGATTTAACAACTGCCATTATTGCATATGATATACTTAAATTAATTATTATTTATCTAAAATTCAAATTTAATCAGGCAGCCTGTGTTTTACTGGCAACATCAGTGATAGGGGGCTTAATTTTACTATTCTGGGTCATCTCTTCCTATGCTCACCCGTAATACAAATCTGTCCCCATTCAAAAAAAAAAAAAGAAAGAAAGAAAAAAACTCACTGACCTACTTCACTCTTCCTTCTAGTCTTTTAAAACGCTGTTTTCCTGTCAGTAATGTTTCCTCTCTATCTGTACTGTGTTCTGCTTCTCTGTAATAGCTATACCTATGTCTTCCCAGCCAGATACCAGTTCTCAAATGGACTTGCAGTTAGGTGTGGCCATATATGATCAAAGTATCTCCAAGGAAATGGGACCAAATGTCATCCGTGCCATAATCTATTCCTGTTTCATAACGCCTCTGAAGAATGCCCATCAGTATTCTTTGGTATGATAAATGACACGAAGAGGGATTTTAAATCCATGTATGGCTGGTGACCAAGCTACCGGGTCCCTGCACAACCGCATGAAGTATACTTTCTCCCTCCCCCTGGTGCACCTGCCTCAGCCTGTTTTTTGAGCAAAAGTAAAATTCTAGTCAGCCCTATCACACTCGGGATGTAGTTAGCCTATCTCACTAATTCTCTATTTTCCCTTAAATTCAAGTCCCAGCTAAATAAATATTATCTAATATGGAAATATTTTCTGGCCTCCCAAATACTGAGCTGCAGAAGGTGTAGAATAGATGAAGGAGCTTTGGCAGTTCTGTGTATTAAGAGTTGCAGTGAGAAAAGTTAAGACTTTCAATACATTTTATTTGGGACATGGATTAGAATGTAAGAGGCCTCTATTCTCATTATTATAAACAAAGAAATGTAGGTTAATGAATTTTTTTTCTCATGACTAAATTTGAGCTTTTCTGACTTCTACCTTTGAAATACATTAGAAGTTAACAAGGCTTACTGTTAATAAGGTTTTGAATAAAGTCATTCCAAAAAATCAGTTCCCTTACAAGTCCCTGTTTTACTGGAGGAGAAAATATTTTTGAGAGTATAAAATATTTTTAAAATATGAGGAAAGCACTTATTATACTTTATACCAAGCATTGACACTTTTTTTTTCTGTAAAGGGTTATGTAAGAAATATCTTCAAAGTTGTAGACCAGAATGTTGTATGCAACTGATTAATCACTAAATTCTACCTCTGAAGCTAATAATACACTATATGTTAATTAAATTGATTTTAAATTTTAAAAAGTGACATATACTAAAAAAAAAAAAAAATGTACGAGCCATAAGGTCTCTGTCACAGTTATTCAACTCTGCCCTGAAAATGCAAAGCAGCCATAGATGACATATAAAAAAATGAGTGCACTTTTATGCCAATAAGACTTTATTTACATGAGCAGGATTTGGTCCATAGGTTGTAGTTTGCCAGCTCCTGATCTATACTCAAATATGTAGCACCTGTACTAGCAACACAGAAATTATATATATAATATATATAAGATACATATTAATATCCTGTCCTATTTTCTTCCTAAATCTCTGTCCTTCTCTCTCCAAATTCCCCTTCTCCTCTTCCTCTCTTTCTTCCTCCTCCTTCTTCTGCTCTCCCTCTATCTCTCTGTAAAGAAAATACCACAGCCATATCCAAAGCCACACTTCCTGTCCTGACCTCAGACTCTTCTTCCTTTCACTCCTTCCAGAGGTGACCACTACTCTGAAGATGGTGCCTGTCATTCCCATGTCGATGTAGTATCTTGAATGTCCTCTGAGTTAAAATTTTGCCTATTTGATGAATGGTAAATAAAATTCCCTTGTGGTTTTAATGGTAATTGCTTCGACTTGTGAAGCACTTATGTTGAGCGGGATCTAAACAGTTACTGTGTCCTAACATACGAAAGTATGTGAGGAGGTACTACTTTCATCTCCATTTTACAGCTGAGACACCAGAGGCTGAGAGAGCAGAGACTCAAAGATGTAAAGTAATTTTCCCAGGGTCACTTGGCTACTCAGCTGTTAAACCCAGGTGGTTTGATTTCATAGTCCGTGTTCCTTTTTTTTTTTTTTTTTTTAAATTTTGGGTATTTTTTTTTACTTTATTATTTTTTAAATTTGAATTCTAGTTAGTGAACATACAGTGTAATTATTGGTTTCTGGAGTAGAATTCAGTGATTCACTACTTACATACATAGTCCGTGTTCTTTACCCATGAAACTAATAATTCTCTCTCTTGTTTGACTGTTTTTCTCTGATTGTGAGTGAAGTTGGTGACCATTTTATGTATTCACTAAACTTCAGATTCCCTCTTGTGAACTGCCTGGATATATGCTTGTCTCATTGGCTCATTATTATTTAATTGTGCTTAGTTTTATTGGTTTGCAGAGGTTTCTTTATATAGTCTGAAAAGTGAATACTACTTAGTTTATATAGGATGCAAATGTTTTTCTCTGTCAAAAGCTTTGCTTTTCATTTTCTTTTGCCATTTTGAGTTTTTTTTTAATTTCATGTATGTGAATTTATCACACTTTATTTTTTTTTTCCTTCATGGTTGCCTTTTTAAATTATTATTTAAGAAAATTTTTCCTGGGCCGCCTTGGTGGCTCAGGCAGTTAGGCTTCTGCCTTCGGCTCAGGTCATGATTTCTGGATCCTGAGATCTAGCCTCGCATTGGGTTCCCGGCTCAGCGGGGAGTCTGCTTCTCCCTCTCACTCTGCCTTTACCCCCAGCTCATGCTAGCGTTTTCTCTCTCTCTCAAATAAGTAAGTAAAATCTTTTTTAAAAGAATTCTTTCCTATTTCAAGATTATAAAGATATTTCTTTTTTTTATAAAGATATTTCTTTATGATTTCCTTTTTATATGTCTTTCTTTTTTTTTTCCGTATGGGTAGCCAGTTTTACCAGTATTATTTATGGGAAAATCCATCCTGTGCTCCACTGAACTATAATGTCACCTGCAACATTTACCATTTTTCCTACATGTAAAGTTATTCAGGAGCTCTTAATTCCTTTCCACTGAAATATTTATCTCTTCATAGATATCAAAATATTGTAACTGCATTACCTTTTTTAGTAAGTCTTATCATCTGGTGGGGTGAGTTTTCTCCCACGTCATCAAAATACTAATCCTTGGGTATAGTCATCTCTTCAGCTTTCCATGTAAATATTAGGATCAGTTTGACAAATGCAAAAAAAAACAAAAACAAAAAACAGAGCAAAACAAAATAACAACAAAAAACAAAGACCAACTGGTGGATTAGGGATAATCTGAATACATGGATTAATTTCGGAAGAAGTGACATTTTTATTTTATTGAGTCTTTACTGACATAAACATGGTAAACCTCTCACTCCTTTATGTCTTTTATGTCTTTGAGATTTAATATATTTTCCATAAAAGTTCCGTATAACATGGGTTATATTTATTCTTAAGCACATCATTTTTTTGTTGTTATTGTAGATAACTCTGTTTTAAAGTTAGATTTTCTAATTATTTATTGCCGGCCTTTATGAAAGCTGTAGATTCTTGTAATTATAGTCTTCCTTATTTTGTTGCTCCTTTAAAATAAAATATCTTTGGATGTGAGGGCGATCTGGCTGCGACATCTGTCACCCCATTAATCGCCAGTGTTGATTCGGCTGATCTGGCTGGCTAGGCGGGTGTCCCCTTCCTCCCTCACCGCTCCATGTGTGTCCCTCCCGAAGCTGCGCGCTCCGTCGAAGAGGACGACCTTCCCCGATAGAGGAGAGGACCGTTCTTCCGTCAAGGCTATACGAGTAGCTGCGCTCCCCTGCTAGAACCTCCAAACAAGCTCTCAAGGTCCATTTGTAGGAGAACGTAGGGTAGTCAAGCTTCCAAGACTCCAGACACATCCAAATGAGGCGCTGCACGTGGCAGTCTGCCTTTAAAAAAAAAAAAGAAAAAAAAAAGAAAATATCTTTAACATATCCTCATTAAGAATGATATATGTCATAGGTTTTGGAAGATAATCTTTATTTAGATCTTTAGTGGAGTTAAAGACATTCTTTTATTTTCCTAATTTACTAAGATTTTTTAAAAGTTTTTATTTAAATTCCAGTCAGTTTACAGATAGTGTAATATTAGTTTCAGGTGTACGATAGAGTGATTCAGTACTTCCATACAACACCTAGTGCTTATCACAAGTGCCTCCTAAATCCCCTTTACCTATTTAGCTCTTTTCCCCACCTACCTCGCCTCTGGTAACTATCAGTTTGTTTTCTGTAGTTAAGAGTCTTTCTTGGTTTGCCCCTCTCCCTTTTTTTCCCCTTTGCTTATTTGTTTCTTAAATTCCACATACGAGTGAAATCATATGGTATTTGTTTTTCTTTGACTGACTTATTTCACTTAGCCTAATACTCTTTAGCTCCATCCATGTCATTGCAAATGGCAAAAATTTCATTCTTTTTTATGGCTGAGTAATATTCCATTATATGTATATACCACATCTTTACCCATTCATCAATTGATGGACAATTGGGTTGTGTCCATCATTTGGCTACTGTAGATAATGCTGCTATAAACATCAGGGTGCATGTATGTATCCAAATTAGTGTTTTCATAATCTTTAGGAAAATACCTAGTAGTACAACTGCTGGATCATAGGATAGTGCTATGTTTAACTTTCTGAGGAAGCTCCATGCTATTTTCCAGAGTGCCTATACCATTTTGCCTCCCACCTACAGTGCAAGACAGTTACCTTTTCTCCACATCCTGGCCAACACCCCTTTCCTGTTGTTTATTTTTAGCCATTCTGACAGGTGTGAGGTGATACCTCATTGTAGTTTTGCTTTGTATTTCTCTGATAATGAGAGAAGTTGAACATCTTTTCATGTATCTGTTGGCCATCTGTATGTTTTCTTTGGAAAACATGTCTATTCATGTCTTCTGCCAATTTTTTTGGATTATTTGTTTTTTGAGTGTTGAGTTTGATAAGTTCTTTATATATTTTGAATACTAACCCTTTATCAGATATGCCATTTAAAAATATCTTCTCCTTTTAGTTTTGTTGATTGTTTCATTCTCTGTGCAGAAGTTTTTTATTTTGATGAAGTTCTAATAGTTTATTTTAGCTTTTGTTTCCCTTGCCTCAGGAGACATTTCTAGTAAGAAGCTGTTACAGCTAATGTCAAAGAAGTTACTGCTTGCGTTCTCTTCTAGGATTTTTATAGCTTCGCATCTCACACTTAGGTCTTTCATCCATTTAGAGTTTATTTTTGTGGATGGTGTAAGAAAGTGGTCCAGTTTCATTCTTTTGCATGTTGCTGTCCAGTTTTCCCCACACCATTTGTTGAAGAGACAGTCTTTTTTCCCATTGGATATTCCTTCCTGCTTTTTCAAAGATTAAATTGACCATAGAGTTGTGGGTTCATTTCTGGTTTGTTTTTTTTTTTTTAAATTCTGATTCATTGATCTGTGAGTCTTTTTTTGTACCAGTGCCATGTTGTTTTGATTACTAGAACTTTGTAGTATATATTGAAGTCCAGAATTGTGATGCCTTCGCTTTTCTTTGTCAAGGGTGCTTTGGTTATTCAGAATCTTTTGTGGCTCTGTACAAATTTAGGATTGTTTGCTGTACCTCCATTAAAATGGTGGTGGTATTTTGATAGGGATTGCATTAAATGTGTAGATTGCTTTGAGTAGTATAGAGATTTGAACAATATTTGTTCCTCCAGTCCATGAGCATAGCATGTCTTTCTGTTTCTTTGTGTCATCCTCAGTTTCCTTCATCAGTGTTTTATAGTTTTCAGAGTACAGGTCTTTTACCTCTTTGGTAGGTTTATTCCTAGGTATATGATTTAAAAAAATAATTATTAGGTGTAGAACTTTTCAAGTGCTTTGTTACACGTACTGAGAGGTTACTTCCCTCTTCATTATTTACTGTGCAGTATTTCAATAATAGATTTTTGTCATATTAAGCAACTCTTGCTTTACTGAAATGAATTTACCCTATCTAATGTGTTTTTAAAAGTATGCTTCTGGATTGATGTTGCTAATGTTTTATTTCATTTTTTCACATCTATAGCCACGTGTGACATAGGTTATGTCATGAGTTTCTTTTCATAAGAGATACTTAAAAATTGTATTGAGTTATATAGTGGTCTCACAATTGAAAAAAGTTACTTTCCTCTGTTTTCTGGCATCGCCTGCATATTATAGGAAGTAATAAGTTGAAGATTTACCATTAACCTAACCTTCAAAAGCTCCTCAACCTCGTGTTTCATTTTGTTTTTGACGATGGCTTTTAATGTATTGATTTTGTTCATTTAGTGGCTAAAAATTGTTTCAGATATTCCATTTTTTTAATCAGATGTCAAAATTTCACAAACATTGGAATAAAGTTATGCATAATAAAGCATTAAGTACTTTTGTTATTTGTAATATTCTCATTCTAAAATGAATGAAATTTCTCCTTTGTTCTTTCAGTGTTGCTAGAGTTTTTATAGTTCATTAGTCTTTTCAAAGAGTGAGTTGTGGTTTTGTTGACCTTTTTTATTTCTTAGTCCATAAAATTTACCAGTGAACCCATCTAGGTCTGATGTTTTCTTCATGGAAAGGTTTTTTTGTTAAAAATTCAATTTTTTAGTAGATATGGGCTTCTTGTATTTATAATTTTCTCTTTCGTGACTTTTAACACATTGTCATTTTGAAAGACTGTGTGTCTGGTGGATTAGAAGTGGCTATAAAAGGATAGATTGCTCTAGGTAGTACAGAGATTTTAATAATGTCTGTACTACCTAGAGCAATCTACAGGATCTATAAAGAACTTCTCAAACTCAACACACACAAAACAGAAAATCATATCAAAAAATGGGCAGAAGATATGAACAGACTCTTCTCCAATGAAGACATACAAATGGCTATCAGACACATGAAAAAATGTTCATCATCACTAGTCATTAGGGAGATTCAAATTAAAACCACATTGAGATACCACCTCACACCAGTTAGAATGGCCAAAATTAGCAAGACAGGAAACAACGTGTGTTGGAGAGGATGTGGAGAAAGGGGAACCCTCTTACACTGTTGGTGGGAATGCAAGT